>LR749516.1:3007245-3044144 GCA_902729485.2 Mus minutoides | reverse complement strand
AGTTGGCCATCATTGGGAGGAGAGGCCCCTTGGTCATACAGACTCTATATGCCCCAAAACAGGGGAATGCCAGGGCCATTACGTGGGAGGGGGTGGGTAGGGGAGCAGGGCGGGGACGCGGGAGGGTAAGGGAAAATTTCTGGATAACATGTGAAATGTAAATGAAGAAAATATCTAATAAAGAGAGGAAAAAAAAATTCAGGTGACATCAGATGCTGGGAAGAATGTGGAGAAAGAGGATCACTCCTCCATTTCTGGTGGGATTGCAAGCTTGTACAACCACTCTGGAAATCAGTTCCTCAGAAAATTGAACATAGTACTACCAGAAAATCCAGCAATACCTCTCCTGGGCATATCTCCAGAAGATGTTCCAACTGGTAATAAGGACACATGCTCTACTATGTTCATAGCACCCTTATTTATAATAGCCAGAAGCTGGAAAGAATCCAGATGTCCCTCAACAAAGGAATGGATACAGAAAATATGGTACATTTACACAATGGAGTACTACTCAGCTATTAAAAACAATATGCCAGCAAGATTTTGCTGACATAACCCTGATGCAGCTGTCTCTTGTGAGGTTATGCCAGTACCTGGCAAATACAGAAGTGGATGTTCACAGTCATTTATTCAATAGAACACAGGGCTCCCAGTGGAAGAGCTAGAGAAAGTACCCAAGGAACTGAAGGGGTCTGTAACCCTAATGGAGAAACAGCAATATGAACTAACTAGTACCCCCTGAGCTCGTGTCTCTAGCTGCATATGCAGCAGAAGATGGCCTATTAGGCCATCACTGGGAGGAGAGGCCCTTGGTCTTGCAAAGATTATATGCCCCAGTACAGGAGAATGCCAGGGCCAGGAAGTGGGAGTGGATGGGTTGAAGAGCAGGGCAGGGGAAGCTTATAGGGGACTTTCGGGATAGCATTTAAAATATAAATGAAAAAATTCAAATAGGAAATTGTTTTAAAAAACCCCAAAGAGTAGAAGGCTAGACATAATCAAACTCAGGTTTGAAATCAATTATGTTTAATGAAAGAGCACAATAGAAAAAAAATCAATGAAACAAAGAGTTCATTTAGAAAATCAGTAATATCAACAAATATTTATCCAAAATAACTAACAGGCAGAGAGTACATCCAAATGAAATAAATTGAACAGATACTGTGAAAATCCAAATAACAATAACAATATATTTGAAAAACCTGGACTCCACCAAATTGTAAATATCTCAAAAAATAGGCAATTATTCTAGATACATACCACATGTGTTGATAACATTTTCAAGAAAATGACAATGAAATTGAAGAAGATATCAGAATATGATAAGATCTCCTATATTCATGGATCAGTAAAAATAGCATACTAAAAATTACCATCTCACCAAAGAAATCTACAGATACAGTGTAATTCCCATAAAAATTCCAACACAAAATTTTCACAGTTGTTTGAAGGACAAATATCATTTTCATATGGAAACACCAAAATTCCAGTAGAACTAAGACAATCCCAAATAACAAAAGAACTACTGGAGGTATCACTATCCCTGATTTCAAGTGGTAGTACAGAGGAAGTAGTTCTTGCATGCTGCAGGCAAATGGATTCTGTTTTTGCATCTGGAATAATAAAAGTAAAATCATATTGACACAAAACCAGACAGATTTATTGAACAAGAAACCTAATTGTAGACATAGAGAAATCGTTACACATATGGGCACTTCTTTTTGGTAAAGAAGTCAGAAATACACACTGCAAAAAGGACAACTTTGGCAAATGGTGCTGGTCAAAGGAATGCAAATAGATCCACTTAGCATCCTGCACACACACACACACACACACACACACACACACACACACACAAAACCACAAGAAAATCAAAGACCTAAACATAAAAACAGAGGCATTGATGTAATAGAAGAGAAAGTGGTGAAGAGCCTTGAACTCATTGGCACAGAAGTCTTTCTAAACAGAACACCTTTAGGCCAGGAACTGAGATTAAAAAAAACTAATAAATGGTACCTCATGAAACAAAAGGGCTTGTGTGAGGCAAAGGACACTATCACTCCATCAAGGAGGCAGCCTACAGAATTGGAAAAATATTTTCATCAACTCCACATCTGATAGAGGATTAATATGCAAACTATATAAAGAACTGAAGATGTCAAGAAAAACAAATCATCCATCTTAAAAATTGGATGTAGATCTAAATAGAATTCTCCAATGAGGAAACTCAACTGGTTGAGAAACACTTAAAAAATGTTCAACATCCTTAGCCATCTGGGAAATGCAAATGAGAACTACTTTGAGATTTCATCTTACACCTGTCAGAATGGCTAAGATCAACAATACAAGAACAGCTCATGCTAGGGATACAGTAAGGGGCACATTCATCGATGGTGCGAATGAAAACTTATACAGCTACTATGAAAGTCTGTATGATCGTTGCTCTGGAAAATGGGAAATGATCCACCCAAAATCGAGTTTTACCACTCTTGGGCAAATAGCCAAAGGATACTTCATCCTACCCAAAAGATATTTGCTCAACTGTGCTCACTGCTGCTCTGTTCACAAGAGCCAGAAACTAGAAATAACCTAGATTCCCCTAAAGAGAACATGGATAAAGACTGTCTAGTCTGTTTCCTCCCACTAGCACAGGTTTCTAGCAGCTCCTCTCTTGAAGGTCCACACTGACCACCAGTTCTTGCTGGACGATGATTTAACTGCCTTCCTTGTTGACAATGGTTCTGCCTGGGCAAAGACTTGTTTGCTGGTTATGATGCTCCAGGGCCATCTTCCCCTCCATTTTGGAACGGTTGTCCTAGGCACCAGGGCATCACAGTGGGTAAGAGACAGAAGGACACATTTGTGGGTGCTGAGGCCCAGAGCAAGAGAGGCATCCTGATTCTGAAGTACCCCATTGATCACGACATTGTCACCAACTGGTTCAATATGGAGATCTGGCACCAAACACTCTACAAAAAACTGCATGTGGTCCTCAAAGGGAACACTGTGCTGCTCACCATGTCCCCTAGAGTCCTAAGGCCAACTGTGAAAAGATGACCCACGATATGTTTGAGACTTATAAAACCACAACCCTGTAAGTAGCCATCCAAGCTGTGCTGTTCCTCTATGCCTTTGGTCATACCACTGGGATATTGATGGAGTCCAGAGATGGGGTCACCCCCAATATGCACATCTATGAGAGCTCTGCTCTCCTTGTGCCATGCTGTGTCTGGACCAGCTGGCCTGTACCTGACAGCCTACCACATGAAATTCCTGACCACGTGTGGCTACAGTTCACCAACACAGCTGGGAAGGAAACTATGCCTAATATCAGAGAGAAGCTGTGCTATGTTGCCCTAGATTTCCAGCAAGAAATGGCCACTACTGCACTCTCTTCCTCCACAGACAAGAGCTATGAGCATCCAGGTCATAACTATTGGCAATGAGCAGTTCTGCTGCCCTTAGGCTTTTTTTTTTTTTAACCTTCTTTCTTGGGTACAGAATCCTGTGGCAACCATGAAACTACATTCAATTCCATCATGAAGTATGACATTGATATTCTGTACATGTATAAATGATATTCAGATTTCTATAATCTCCCTAAGCTTTGTAGACTCCTGACCACTTCAACAAACCTTTTCGTCCCCTTAGTTCTGTTTCAGACATCGGTTTTGTTTGTTTCTTTGTGTTTGGGAACCCTAGAGTGTAACCCGGATTATCTGTATGACCGTGAGTTAGAAACTCTATCTTGGAGCCCAGATTCAGGACACGGGATTTGGATCACTAGATATATGGAAGATAATGACTCTCTCTCCCTCAGAACCTACCAATATTTCAGCAAAGGAGGTCAAAGTTGAATGGGTCCCTCGCTGGCTCATGATTTACTGTGGGGAGGTTTTAGTCATGGGTAGATTTTCCATATTCTCACAGGTGTTGGGAAGTTGTGACTGCCCTGGTGGTCCTGTAGTTAAAAAAAAAAAAAAAAAGATTCCACAGCCCTTCTCTTTATGGCCCAG
Source organism: Mus minutoides (assembly GCA_902729485.2). NCBI lineage: Eukaryota > Metazoa > Chordata > Mammalia > Rodentia > Muridae > Mus > Mus minutoides. Next base: position 3,040,128 of record LR749516.1, on the reverse strand, counting down.
CTTTTACATACTTTCTGCTCCTTTTCTTTCTCTGAGGATCCATGAGGGTTCATACCTAAACAAGACAGTAATACTATTCAGCCATCTCTTATTATCATGCTTTGAACAGTTATGCATATTATTCCTCACTGTAGTTTATTATAAAAGAGCTTCTCTGAATGAATCTTGAAGTAGCGTTTTCCCATGGTTATAAACATAGATACTTAGAAGGGAGCTTGACACCTTGAGACTTTACATAAACAATAGTAATAAATTCTCCCCTAGGGCCAAAGGCATTCTCTATCCTCCTGTGGAACTGGCCTCAAATCCAATCACAGATACACTGGCTACCCCTATAACAGTTATGGCACTATTGTGTAGGTGGACACATCTTTCTTGGCAGATTGGTATTGTATATCATAAGGTTCATGTCTGGTTAAGTTTGTTGATTTCATTACTCTGCCAGCATCCTGCAAACACAGTCCAGAACTATGAAAGCTAACGAGGTGGAAGGAAGTTTTCAGCTCCATTGCAGCTTGATTTCTCTACATTGTGCAACCAACATGTGGGTTGTCTTTTGTAGCAGGTCTTATCATATATTCATGGTGCACAAACAGAAAGAATGTAAAGAACCTGTAGTATTTTCAAGATCTCTGAGGACTTCCTGAACAAAATTTCATATGGCAGTATCTCATACCTGGTGTTGGGATTTTTTTTTCCCGCTTGGATTTCAGCAGCAGTATTATGTAGACCTACAGGTCATCTACCTGCTAAATGTGGCTTTTGAGACTTTATCAATTGTATTATAAACAGTAAGTTTCCATGTGACTTTTCAAGTATATCCTTAGCTTTGGTTATCCCCTCATCCCACCAGCTTTTCTATCCTAGCTCTGCTTAAATTTTCCTCATAGGTAGAATATTTATATTAATGATTGTACAAGTAAAAGGCTTATGAGAGGACAAAAAGTTTCACAATTTAAGCATTTCTGGGAAGCTATCAGAGAAGAAAGACTCAATATAAGAATCTATCCAAAAGAGGTGGCTTTTGAGTGGAGTAAAAGGCTCATGTTGCAACTGCAAGCCAAAACTGATACTGACACTGTCAGCATCATAGTTCCCAATAACAATTAGTGTGGTGAGACCTTCACTCTTCTCACAGATTTTTCTTGTGATGTCATCTAGGCATGACTAAAAGCAAACAAGTTAAGGAATGTGACTTTTCATTATCTCTGAAAACTATTATGAAGTAAAGATTTTGGGTTTCTTTGGAAACTCAGTTATGTCATGGTATGTTTTGATGGGACAGAATGGTATAATGATGTTTGAAGTATACACAGGCAAAATGATGCTTTGCTCAGGTGAAAGGATATTTTGTTGCAGCAGCCATGTTGAAGTAGATACTTGAATGTTTTGCTGACGCACACCCAAGTGAAAGGATGTTTTGCTGAAGCAGATGCACATGAAGGAATGTTTTGCTGAGGCAGACACAGGTGAGAGGATGCTTTGCTGAGACAGACATGCGAGAGGACACGTGATATTAATAAAAAAAATATGACCTAACAGAATGTGGAAGGAGTCTCTGGTATTGGTTTGTCCTGCTTTCTTTTCTCATCTAAGCTTATCCTATCTTAACTTCATAGAGAGAAAAGCATCAAAGAACTTCTGGTGTTGCTCCTGCTGCTTCTTGCTGCTTTGTTTCAGTATACTCCTGCAGTATACTCCTGCAGTATGGTGGGATCTCACAGTTTCTTCATGATTGAGCTTCTTCTGCTGACTCATGTTTGGTGTTTCACTAGTGGACCGGAATGCAGACATCAAATCAAGGAATAGTCCTAAAGAATTATTCCTAAATATGCTCACAACCCCCATTTCCTATTAAATGTTCTTTTCTACTACCTCTAGTGGGTAGTGGGCTATAAAGGAGGTTGAAGCATTTAAGAACCCTTACTAAAGTAGGTTTTGAAAAATCTAAGCAAACTCTATTATATAGATAGAGAATTAACAATCTAGAGAGTCAAGTTACAGGCAAATCTGTAAAAACAACATATCTTGGCTGAAATAAAATGTGTTTACAACAGTTTTGCAAATGGATATAGACTAAAAAATGTTGTTTTATATGCTTTTTAAAATTATTAACTCTTTATTCTTACCTGCTTCTGGGAAGCAGGTGTTAGTAGTTAGGGTTCCCATTGCTGTGAACAGATACCATGACCAATGTATTATTATTCATAAGGACAACATTTCATTGGGGCTGGCTTAAAGGTTTGGAGGTTCAGTCTATCATCAATGTGGGAGCATGGCAGCATTCAGGCAGGCATAGTGCCAGAGGAGGTGAAAAGTCTACATCTTCATCTGAAGGCTGCTAGGAGAAGACTGGTCTTTAAGCTCACCCCTACAATTACATACTTCCTCCAACAAGGCCATACCTATTCAAACAAGGTCTTACCTCCTAATAGTGCTACTCCCTGGGCCAAGCAAATACAAACCACCACAGTTACACTCCCTGATCCCTATAGGCTTTTAAACACATGAGACTATGGTGACCACACATAGGCATAGCATAATGTAAAATAAGTTTAATCGAACTTCAAACGTCCTCATAGTCTATAGCAGTTTCAACAATGTTAAGAGTCCAAAGTTTAAAGTCCCTTCTGAGATTCATCCAATAACTTAAGCAGCTTTAATCAACAGTTATCCCAAAACTCTGGCATCTCAAACATCTTGTGGTCTCCAAGGCACCTTCAAGGTTACAGCTTCTTGTTCCAATATCTGGGATCTACACATGATTTCTGGGCTTCTCCTATGGTCTTGGGTCATATTTCCAGCTCTGCTCTCTCTAACACTCTAGGCTCTGGTTGACTACCCTCCACTGCTACTGCTGTTCTTCATGATTATTCTATGGTACTGGCATCTCCAATACACTGGGATCTTCTGCTGCAAGTAGGCTTCACCAATAGCCTCTTTTATAGGTTCCCTTTATGGTGCCAAGCCTCAATTTCTTTACATGACCACTTCAGTCCTGGATCAACTGCAAATGATACTGCACCTTCATCAATGGCCTCCCCTGGCCTCTCACAGTGCCAAGCTTCAGCTACTCTTCATAATCCCTTCATAACTTCAAAACCAGTCCCCCCTCCCTGACTGATTTTTACACATTACCAAGTACAGTTACAATAAAAGTTTCTGTCTCTGGAACACAGCTTCTTTGTGCTCTCAGAAAATACTTCCCAGAAGATTTTACCTCAGAAATGCTGGTCTCTTTTTAATCACTGCTAATTTCTTAGCTACAGCTATCAGCATCAATTGTCCCAGGAGTCTTCTTCTCCTCCTGACTATAAAGCCAGAGCCAAATGTCCAAAGCTTCTGAGTTCTATTCCTTGCTGATACTGGAATATGGCTCCTTGTTCTATTACATTATCACCAGCTCTCTGTTTTCCAATGGTTTCCATCACTGCCTAAGGTTTGCTGTCCTGGAATGTGCTCTGTAGATTGGCCTTGAACTCAGAGATCTGCATTGTTCTATCTCCTGAAGGCTGGGATCAAAGGTGTATCCCACCACACCTGAACATAAGCTTTTCTTCACCTAGATTTTGGTATGGCCCAGGCTTGCCTTGATCTCAGAGATCTGCTTGCTTTTGTCTCCTGAGACTAAACCTATGTGGCACTATGCCTGGGCCTAAGCTTTTCATAGCTACTGTTCCTTAAGATCTGGATCAAAAGCCTGTGTCTTCCATTACTGGATTGTAGTTCAATCCAGATTAAAAGTACAACTGAAAACAATAACTAAGTAATAATAATGCCTAACATGATAGAGCTATTCCTTATGTAATGGAAAATTCATAAACAATAAGCTTAGCTAGATGTAATCTTGCCACAAAGTCACCACTGCCTTAATCTCTTTATCATATTGAACACAAGATTGACTCCATTTCACTTCCTGTTGCCCCTTTACATACATTTCATATTTTTCCCTTCTAAGCTTGCTGTGCTTATTCAAAATGCTCTTCATGAGACTTAAATAGAGAACAAAGTCTTTGTTGGGCTCTGTTGAGAATTCCTTTCTCAATGCAATTACTATAAATCTCTTTACCTCAACCTCAGGCAGACTTTTCATACACAGGTAAAAGGGCAGCAACATTCTTCACCAAAATATGACAAGAACAGACCCTTGGCCACATATTAAAGTTCTCCTCTGAAAAAATCTAGAGCCAGGCCTCCAGAGTTCAAATTATCTCCAGTAACTAATTCTTCAATATCTCTACTAGGATGGCCTGTAGAGTCCTACTTAAATCATTTCATTGCTTTCTAAATCCAAAGTCCCTGAAACTACATTCTTTCAAACAAAAGCATGGTCAGGCCTATCAGAGCAATACTCTAGTCCTGAGTACCAACATGTGTCTTAGGGTTTTCATTGCTGTGAGCAGACACCATGACCCAGGCAAGTCTTATAAGGACAACATTTAATTGGTGCTGGCTTACAGCTTCAGAGGTTCAGTCCATAATCATCATGCCAGGAAGCATGACAGCATCCAGGCAGGCATGGTGCAGGAGGGGCTGAGAGTTCTACATCTTCATCTGAAGACTGCTAGAAGAAGACTGGCTTCCTGGCAACTAGGATGACCACACCCACAGCTGCACACTTCCTTGAACAACACCACACCTACTCCAACAAGGCCACACCTCCTAATAGTCCACTCCCTGGGCCAAGCATATTCAAACCACCATACAGGGTATAAAACAACCCTTGGGTTTGTACAAGGAAATGCCAATAAAAGACACTGTATTTTTCAAAAATACCTGACATTGTATTTTAAGTATATTATCACAAAGATGTAGCAATGATGGATATGTTAACTGGTTTTATTTCATCATTCACAGTGTATAAAAAAAAACCTCATTTCAACCCACATAAACAATATAATTTTGAGTTGTCAATTGTAAACAATACCAGAATAAGAAAAAAGGATAATGAAAAAGGTAACAAAACTAATATACTTGATATGACAGGTGCAATATGTGTTAATTCCAGAAATAATTAACATCTGAGAAAAACCATTTTACTGGCTGGTTTTATGACAGTGAATAATTAGACTGAAAACTGTTTTTTGAAAATAACCTTGGCCCTTTTAATTGTCATTGCCCCTGCACATCATTATGAGATTAGTGTGCTTACTGAAGACACAGTGGACTGTTCACTGCATAATGAGCCCAAGTCACCCAACATACAGGTAAAAAGGATAAGAAACACGAAGTAAACTATCCTGTATTTGTTTGGCCCTGAACACTATTTTAACTCCAACAGTCAAAGACATTCTATGGTAAATATTATTCTATTCTTTTCAGAATTTACTCCAAGTGCACATGTACATACAAGAACTGTTTTTCATTCTGCAAATAAATAAACTAGTGGATAAAATATTAATATGTAGATTTTTAAAAATAGTTCAATAAAGTTCAGCATGAAAACACTGAAGGAAATTTAGCTGATTTTTAACTTAGAGGATTTCTACTCAGACATTGTCCTAGTTAGGGTTTCTATTGCTGCAGTGAAACACTATGACCAAAATGAAACTTGGAAGGAAAGTGTTTATTTCCTTTCTACTTCCAATTCTTACTCCACTACTGGAGGAAGTCAGAACATTAATTCAAGAAGGGCTGGAACTTGTAGGCATGGTATAGAGTTCATGGGGGTGGGTGGGGGTACTTACAGGCTTATTCTTCACAGTTTGCTCAGTCTGCTTTATTATAGAACACAAGACTACCAGCCCAGGGATGGCACACTGGGCAATGAACTGGGCCCTCCTCTATTGACCAGTAATCAAGAAAATGCCTTACAACCAAACCTTTTGTAGGTATCTTCTCAAATGAGGTTCTCTTTTTTAAATAATTCTAGTTCGCATGTCAAGTTCACATGAGCCTAGCAAGCACAAAAGCATAAAAACAAATGATTAAAAATCTGACTTGGTTTCTTATGAATTGCAATTTATTTACAGTAAGGAGTCACTCAGAAAGATAATAGGTAAAAGAAATCAGTAAAACAAAAACATAAAACATGCATACATATGCATGTTAAACAAATAACTGGATTTATATAGAACCTTTAGAAAAGAGTATATATTTAAAACTATATATGAATAGGCAAAAGTACAGAAAAAATTTTGACATATGCATACAACTACTTGTATGAAATACTTGTCATTTATACTAATCAAAAGAGACTAATAATAAAATTAGCAATAACAATGTTTACTGCTTATATTGCTAAAAGCTGTTGGTAAGTGATTATCTCCAATACTACAGACATTTGAGTGCTCTCTCATAGTCCAGGGTCAGGGGTTGGAATATATACAATCTTAAACACCCATCAGGATGGATTTGGCCCGCTTGTTCTCTTTAAAATAAAAAGAAAAGAAAAGAAAAGAAAAGAAAGAAAAGAAAAGAAAAGAAAAGAAAAGAAAAGAAAAGAAAAGAAAAGAAAAGAAAANAGATGGACTAATATTTCAGCCAATATTTAAAAAGCTGAGGTTTCAGCACATCACCCGTGACTTGGAGTGCACAACTATTCTTGAACAAGATCGACTAATACCTATGGAATGGTTGTCATCCATTTATAAACAACAGTGGATGACTATGCTGCGAGCACAAGAATATGCGAAAATTGGACCACAGGTCATCAATGAAGAAGAACTCGAAGAATGCACCATGAGGTGTGGTACAATGATCCTCGAAGATGGTAGTTATATTTGGAAGTGGTCAGTTGGACGACTTGCCTTTCCTTTATATGTGATATTTACCAGGCAGTGTGTAATTTTAAGGCAACGGTGGTGTCAGCAGTGTGACGGTATTGCCTGCGTAAACCATATGCGAAATGTCATATTTAGAATAACTTTGGTGTGTTTTGATTCCAACCAAAGAGTAACTTTCAGAAAAACAACAGGTTATAAAATCCTCACCTTCGTATATAACGAGGAGCAAATTGTAATGAAATTGCATAGTGATGTTCTTACCTTCCCTTTGTATATATTCGGCAATTTCCTGTTCATAAATCTAGAAAATGCAGAAAACAAGTAATCTTATCAATTATTAGACCATAAGCGTTTTATAAATATTGAATGGCTCATTTAATTAAAAGGCTGTGTAATGACTACAGTGAAGAAGACCAACAACAAATTCAATGTTCTTTGGAGTCTAATACCACTAGAAGTGACTGCTTCCCTCCATCACCTTATTTCCATGTATTTCCAAAGAAAACTTTTACTTCCAACAAAGTATTTGTCAAATCAAATCAAATAAAGCCAGTCTTCTGATTTAAATTCACCATCGAGAGCCTTGTCTAGTCCTTTAAAATCAGGAGTTCTTTGGGGTAATTTTTGGGGTCCCGAATATATACTATCATATCATCTGCAAACAGTGACATCTTAACTTCTTCCTTTCCAATTTGTATCCCCTTGATCTCCTTTTGTTGTCAAATTGCTCTGGCTAGGGCTTCAAGTACTGTATTGAATAGGTGGGGAGAAAATCGGGAGCCTTGTTTTGTCCCGGATTTTAATGGGATTGCTTCCAGCTTCTCTCCATTCAGTTTGATGTTTGCTACTGGTTTGCTGTAGATTGCTTTTATTATGTTTAGGTATGGGCCTTGGATTCCTGATCTTTCCAATACTTTTATCATGAAAGGGTGTTGGATTTTGTCAAATGCGTTCTCAGCATCTAAGGAGATAATTGTGTGGTTTTTGTCCTTGAGTTTGTTTATATAGTGGATTATGTTGATGGATTTACATATATTTAACCATCCCTGCATTCTTGGGATGAAGCCTACTTGGTCATGATGGATGATCGTTTTGATGTGTTCTTGGATGCAGTTTGCAAGGATTTTATTGAGTATTTTTGCATCAATATTCATGAGGGAAATTGGTCTGAAGTTCTCTTTCTTTGTTGGATCTTTGTGTGGTTTAAGTATCAGAGTAATTGTGGCTTCATAGAATGAGTTGGGTAGAGTACCTTCTGTCTCTATTTCGTGGAATAGTTTGAGGAGAGGTGGAATTAGGTTTTCTTTGAACGTCTGATAAAACTCTGCACTAAACGCATCTGGTCCTGGGCTTTTTTTTGGTTGGGAGACTATTGATGACTGCTTCTATTTCTTTAGGGGAAATGGGCCTGTTTAGATCGTTAATCTGATCCTGGCTTAACTTTGGTACCTGGTATCTGTCTAGGAAATTGTCCTTTTCCTCCAGGTTTTCTAGCTTTGTGGAGTATAGCCTTTTGTAGTAGGATCCGATGATGTTTTAGATTTCCTCAGGTTCTGTTGTTATGTCTCCATTTTCATTTCTGATTTTGTTAATTAAGATACTGTCCCTGTGCCCTCTAGTGAGTCTGGCTAAGGGTTTATCTATCTTGTTGATTTTCTCAAAGAACCAGCTCCTTGTTTGGTTAATTCTTTGAATGGTTCTTTTTGTTTCTACTTGGTTGATTTCTGCCCTGAGTTTGATTATTTCCTGCCTTCTACTCCTCTTGGGCGAGTTTGCTTCCTTTTGTTCTAGAGCTTCTAGGTGTGCTGTCAAGTTACTTGTGTATGCTCACTCTAGTTTCTTTTTGGAGGCACTCAGGGCAATGAGTTTTCCTCTTAGGACTGCCTTCTTTGTGTCCCATAAGTTTGGGTACATTGTGGCTTCATTTTCATTAAACTCTAGAAAGCCTTTAATTTCTTTCTTTATTTCATCCTTGACTAAGGAATCATTGAGTAGAGTCTTGTTCAGTTTCCATGAGAATGTTAGCTTTCTATTATTTATGTTGTTATTGAAGATCAGCCTTAGTCCATGGTGGTCAGATAGGATGCATGGGATAATTTCAATATTTTTCTATCTGTGGAGGCCTGTTTTGTGACCAATTATATGGTCAATTTTGGAAGAGGTACTTTGGCACTGAGAAGAAAGTATATCCTTTTGTTTTAGGATGAAATGTTCTGTAGATATCTGTTAAATCCATTTGTCTCATGACTTCTGTTAGTGTCCATGTGTCTCTGTTTAGTTTCTGTTTCCAGGATCTGTCCATTGGTGAGAGTGGGGAGTTGAAGTCTCCCACTATTATTGTGTGGGGTTTAATGTGTGCTTTGAGCTTTACTACAGTTTCTTTAATGAATGTGGCTGCTCTTGTATTTGGAGCATAGATATTCAGAATTGAAAGTTCATCTTGGTTGATTTTACTTTTGATGAGTATGAAGTGCCCCCTTTGTCTTTTTTTATAACTTTGGGTTGAAAGTCAATTTTATCCGATATTAGAATGGCTAGTCCAGCTTTTTTCTTTGGACCATTTGCTTGGAAGACTGTTTTCCAGCCTTTAACCCTAAGGTAGTATCTGTCTTTTTCCTTAAGGTGTGTTTCCTGTAAGCAGCAAAATGTTGGGTCCTGTTTGTGTAGCCAGTCTATTAGTCTATGTCTTTTTATTGGGGAATTGAGTCCATTGATGTTAAGAGAGATTAAAGAAAAGTAGTTGTTGCTTCCTGTTATTTTTGTTGTTAAGGTTGGGATTCTGTTCCTGTGGCTGTCTTCTTTTAGGATTATTGAAGGATTACTTTTTAGTTTTTTCTAGGGTGTAGTTTCTGTCATTGTTTTGGTGGTTTCCCTTTATTATCCTTTGAAGGGCTGGATTCGTGGAAAGATATTGTGTGAATTTGGTTTTATCATGGAATACTTTGATTTCTCCATCTATGTTAATTGAGAGTTTTGCTGTATATAGTAACCTGGGTTGGCATTTGTGTTCTTTAAGGGTCTGCATAACATCTGTCCAGGATCTTCTGGCTTTCATAGTCTCAGGTGAGAAGTCTGGTGTAATTCTGATAGGCCTGCCTTTATATGTTACTTGACAATTTTTCCTTACTGCTTTTAATATTCTATCTTTATTTAGTACATTTGTTGTTTTGATAATTATGTGTCGGGAAGAATTTCTTTTCTGGTGCAGTGTATTTGGTGTTCTGTAGGCTTCTTGTATGTTCATGAGCATCTCTTTCTTTAGGTTTGGGAAGTTTTCTTCTATTATTTTGTTGAAAATATTTGCTGGCCCTTTAAGTTGAACATCTTTTTTATCTACTCCTATTATCAGTAAGTTTGGTCTTCTCATTGTGTCCTGGATTTCCTGGGTGTTTTGAGTTAGGATCTTTATGCATTTTGCATTTTCTTTGAATGTTGTACCCATGTTCTCTATGGAATCTTCTGCACCTGAGATTCTCTCTTCAATCTCTTGTATTCTGTTGCTGATGCTCAAATCTATGGTTCCTGATTTCTTTCCTAGTGTTTCTATCTCCAAAGTTGTCTCACTTTGGGTTTTCTTTACTATTTCTATTTCCCTTTTTAGGTCCTGGTTGGTTTTGCTCAATTCCATTACCTGTTTGGTTGTGTTTTCCTGTAGTTCTTTAAAGGATTTTAGTGTTTCCTCTTTAAGGACTTTTACCTCTTTAGCATTGTTCTCCTGTATTTCTTTAAGTGAGTCCTTCATGTCCTTCTTCATGTCTTCTACCAGCACCATGATATATGATTTTAAATCCGAGTCTTGTTTTTCGGGTGTGTTGGGGTATCCAGGACTGGCTGAAGTGGGAGTGCTGGGTTCTGAAGAAGGTGAGTGGTCTTGGTTTCTGTTATTAAGATCTTACGTCTGCCTTTCGCTATCTGGTAATCTCTGGAGTTGGTTGTTAAAGTTGTCTCTGTTTGGATCTTGTTCCTCCTGTGATGCTGTTGGCCTCTGTCGGCAGACCTGGGTGCCCAGCTCTCTCCAGAATCTCAGTGGTCAGAGTAGTCTCAGCAGGCAAGCTCTCCTGCATAGACTGGTCTCTGTGGGAGCCTTTGTAGTTCGTGAGCTGACCTGAACAGACTGGTCTCTGAGCAACCTGGGACCTAATATGTCTCTCTCACAAGTTCCAGCTGGGAAAGCCCTCCTGGGCTGAGAACTTTCCTCAGGCAGGGAGGGAGCCTGGGTGTCTAGAGCCCAAAGCTGGGTGTGTCCCAAAAGGTGCACTATTCGGCTGTTTGCTCACTCACCCTTTGCAGTCCCTGAGCTGACCTGTGCAGACTAGGTCTTAGCGACCTGGAACCCAAGATGGCTCTCTCACACGTTTGGGCAGGGAAACCCCTCCCAGGCTGAGAACTACCCAGCGGCAGGGAGGGTGTTGGGATGTCTGAAGCCAAGAGCTGGGTATGTCCCGAAAGGTGTCCTGCTCAGCCATTTGCTCACTCACCCTTTGTAGTCAGTGAGCCGACCTGAGCAGACTGTGTCTGAGCGACCCTTTGCAGTCTGTGAGCTGACCTGCTCAGACTGGGTCTGCACGACCCTTTGTGGTCTGTGAGCTGACCTGTGTAGACTGGTCTCTGTGCCACCTAGGACCCAATATGGCTCTCTCACAAGTTCTATCCGAGAAGACCCTCCCAGGGGAGAACTGTCCTCAGGTGGGGAGGGTGTCTAGAGCCCAGAGCTGGATGTGTCCCAAATGGTGCCCTGTTCGGCTCTTTGCTCACTCACCAAGATTGCCCAGAGAGTCCTGCCAGAAACCTGGTCAGGTGCACAGCCCCTGGGCCTTGCACCCTGCGCTGGAGCGGTGTGGACCAGGAGGGAAGGGGTCTGCTGCTCCCCCTGTCTATCTCCTGGCTGCAGACTCAGGTCCCACGCAATTGGACTGGAACAGATGTGTGTTCCTCTCAACAGTGGTCCCGAGATCGCTAGGAGAGTCCCACTGGAAACCTGGGTGGGTGCGCAGCCCCCAGGCCCTGCGCATGGCGCTCTTGTTTCATTTTTTGTGGCACTCAGAGCTATGAGTTTTCTTCCTAGACTGCTTTCATTGTGTCCCATAAGTTTGGGTATGTTGTGGCTTTATTTTCATTAAACTCTAAAAAGTCTTTAATTTCCTTCTTTATTTCTTCCTTGACCAAGTTATTGTTGAATAGTGTGTTGTTCAGCTTCCAGTGAATGTTGGATTTTTATTATTTTTGTCGTTATTGAAAATCAGCCTCAGTCCATGATGATCTGATAGGATGCATTTGATAATTTCTATCTTCTTGTATAAGTTGTGTCCTGTTTTGTGATCAATTATATGGTCAATTTTGAAGAAGGTACCATGAGATGCTGAGAAGAAGTTATATCCTTTTGTTTTAGGGTAAAATGATCTGTAGATATCTGTTAAATACATTTGTTTCATAACTTATGTTATTGCTGAGATTGGAGTATTAAAGTCTCCCACTACTACTGTTTGTGGTGCAATGTGTGCTTTGAACTTACTAAATTTTCTTTAATGAATGTGGGTGCCCTTGCATTTGGAGCATAGGTATTCAGAATTGAGAGTTCATCTTGGAAGATTTTACCTTCGATGAGTATGAAGTGCCCCTCCTTGTCTTTTTTGATAACTTTGGGTTGGAAGTCGATTTTATTCAATATTAGAATGGCTACTCCATCTTGTTTCTTCAGATCGTTTGCTTGGAAAATTTGTTTTCCAGCCTTTTATCTGACTTATCATGCCTTCTAACTTTGTACTTCTCCTAGGCTTACCAGAACTCCCATGTATATCAGACCACCCTCCCATAGTAAGGAAGACTTTAGATTTGGCTAGGTTGTAGATAATGTATTTTATGCGGCTTGAGCTCCTGGTTTTCAACACCATATAAAGTATTACCACAGAAACAGTGCATGTGTATTTTTATTTGATCTCTCCTCATTCCCATGCTGTTGGAAGCAGACTTCTGAAAAGAATCAGCTATGATGATTTTTCTTTCAATTCTATGACCCCTATTTGATAATCTGCACTCCCTTACATACCATCTGGTAGAGATTTGAAATCAGAATCAATAACCCTGGTGATGGTAATAAGATCCTATCCAGGATTTAAAGGTTTGTACAATATGAATAGATATTACATAGCAAAGCGTGAAATATAAAAAGAAGTATACTTTTGTGTTGATTTGAATAGGATCACATAGATAGAATCTCTTATGTATTGTGTGGAAGCAGCACCTATCAATAAAATGCCTATGGTCAATGAGCAGAGGCATGATTGGAAGGTGTGACATCTGGATGGGAGAGTTAAGATTCTGGAAAATAGTCAGTACCAAAAGATTTGTTTCAATCACTGAAGTAAACATTCCTATGAAAATGAGGAGAGGTAACCAAACTCTTCGTTTGGCTTAGAATTCAATAAATGGATAGTTAAGTTATGAGCTGGTTGGTGATCAAGCCAAAGCTTCTGGTCTAAGCACTTATTCAGAAATAATTCAGTTTCAAGAATTGTTAGTTGCAGAACAAAGAGTCTGGGTGAAAGGTTCATCTCTACAGAAATAGCCCCAATAGGTTCATCTGTTTGAATACTTGGTCCTTAAGGACTGTTACTATTAGGAAATAGTAGGTATGGCCTTGTTGAAGGAACCATGTCACTGTCAGGACAATCTTTAATTTCTCCTATACCCTAGCTATGTCAGGTGTGGCACACAGTTTTCTTTTGCTGCTGTGGATCAAGATATTCAGCTCCTTTTTCAAGTTCATGCCTGCCTGCACACAGTCATGCTTCCAACCATGACCATAATGAATTAAACCTATGAAACTGTGAGTCAGTCCCAATTAAATATTTTTCTTTACAAAAACTTCCTTGGAGCTTGGCTTTGGTAGTGCATGCCTTTAAACCTAGTACTCAGAGGATGCAGAGACAGAGGAGGAGGTAGAGGCATAGGCAGAGGCAGGCAAATCTCAGTGAGTTTGACCTACAGACTGAGTTCCAGGACAGTCTGGCCTACACAGAGAAACCCTGCCTATAACCCAGACACAGACATAGACACAGGGACAGACACATACATAGACAAAAACACTGACAGAGACACAGACACAGAGTCAAATACAGTCTCTCTCTCTCTCTCTCTCTCTCTCTCTCTCTCTCTCTCTCTCTCACACACACACACACACACACACACACTCTAGGTGCCTCTCCTTCATGAGGGGGAAGAAGTGCTTACATTTCTAATCATCTCAACACTTTAAATTCTATAAACATGCAAACACAGGGCATAGGACACATTAAACTTGTCCTGACAGTGACATACAAACATACCACCTTGCATTATCTCATACTCAATGGGAAGCATCAAGAAGAAAAGAGCTGGCCAATCTCAATGAACATACAATGGAAAACTGATAATAGGGTAGACACCAAAAAATAGAAAAGAAGAGCCTCCAATGTTCCCTGATATTTAGAGGGTATATGACAAAAAAGAATGCCATCTAAATAGTGCTTTTCCAGAAAGGAAGAAAATGGCTTAGCTTTCATTCCTAAACTGAGTGAAGAAAAAAAAAAAAAAAAAAAAAAGAACTGTGAATTCCACCAACTTTTTTCCCACAATCCTTTAAGAATGCATCCTTTCACTTGGAATTCTATCTTCTACAGACAGGCAACTGGGCTGTACTCCACCTAAGCACCATTTTAACTAACAGCATTTTAGTTGCTATGTTGTGAATTAGTGTTTTAGCAGGGAGCACTAGGCTGACTTGAAATTGGTCATAAAAAGAAAGGAAGGAAAGAACAACAGAAGGACAGAAGGAAATAAGGAAGGAAGGGAGGAAGGAAGGAAGGAAGGAAGGAAGGAAGGAAGGAAGGAAGGAAAGAAGGAAGGATATTCTTGCTCTGCAAACATTCTAAGGAAAGACCAGGTATTGAGCAAGAAAAAAAACCAAAAAACTCTAACTTCATAGTGAACTCCTGAGAAAATAAGCATTTTGGCTAAATTAGGAAGTTAGGTAGGTAAGAAGTCTCCTGTGTAACTTAGATTTGGCCCCAGAATGAGAAGATAAAAAAGGGTGGACTACAAGGTTTCAAGCTTTGGTAGCTTGTGATGAGGACAGACTGAAGGAGAAATTATGAGATTTTACATCGTTGAATAGTCATGCTTTGAAAAGCTGCTGTAGAGACCAAGGGATGCAATTGCAAATCTCTGATATGTGCCACTCAATCATTCAGACAGTGGACTAAGATTAATGGTGCTGCTCTGAATATTTTAGTCACAAGTGGGTAAGCTATTATGAGAATTAATACCAGAAGAGAATGTTTCATCTGTAAAACCAAAGTTCCTTAGCTTTCTAGCAGTGTATGTGGGTTTTGCTTAGATTCTGAAACACTCCCCAGCTGGTGGCTTCTGAACATTGAGTTTCAGAAGGTTGCAGAATCTTTGAGAGATGGAGCTGTAAGAAGTGGTTATTGCCATGCAGGCCTTTTGGTTTGCTTATTTTCCTTTCTTTTATTACATTTGTTTGTTAGTGTGGGGGAAGGACAATTGTAAGACCCTAGGATTGAATGCAGGTTCCTAGGCTTAGTGGAAAACACCTTTATCTGCTGTGCCATTTGGCCAGCATGGGCTTTCAGTTTTTTTTGTTTTTTTTTTTTTTTAGCTTTGACTCCAGTTTGTTCTCTCATTCCTGGCTGCTGAACATAATATCACCAACTACCTTACCTTGTGCCACCATGCTTACCCTTGTCCACTACACTTAGCCTTTGACCTGGGAAAGAAAATCCATCCTTCCTCCCACTAGTTGCTTCTTGCCCAATACCTAGTCCCATGAGTAGAAAAAGTAATGAATGCAATACACAAGGAGAAAATCACCATCAATCCCTAACAGAACATTGAGTTCTGTTGAGATTTTCCTGAAGATGGATGTCATCTCAGCTGAGCTGTAAAAAAGCCTTTCAACTCCTTTCTGACTTCCTGTCTTTCCTTCCCAGTATCTGCTTCTCTGATTCACCTACCATCTGTTTTCTCAGACATGGACAGTTTGTTTTCTTTCTCTTTGCCCCTTAATAATAAAAGTGATCATTAACAGAGAGTCTGCCTTACAAGTCATCAGGAAAGGGAAATAAGCACATTTCCATCTCCCAAAAGAAATTATGTAATGCTTTTATATCAGAGTGGTAGTGGGAAGAGTAATAGAATATGAGTGTTCAGAAAGTGGAAGGGAAGGAGGGCACTGGAGGTAGAAAGGTACTGTGGGGATGGGAGGTAGGAAGGTGGGATGAGGCTCTAGCCCTGAGGAGAATCACCAAAAGTAAGGATTATGAAATATCACAAGGAACGCTTTGTTTTAATATGTTTTTTTTTCAGGACTGGGCTCAGAAATATTCCATAGAATACTCCCCTTTTTTATTGGATATTTTCTTTATTTACATTTCAAATGTTATCTGCTTTCCTGGTATCCCCTCTGAAAAATATTCTTCCCTTTCTCCTCCCCCTCCCCCTGCTCACCAGCACACTCAATCCCACTTCTTAGCCCTGGCATTCCCCCAAACCAGGGCACAGAACCTTCACAGGACAAAGGGCCTTTTCTCCCATTGACATCTGACTAGGCCATCCTCTGTGGCATATGCAGCTTGAGCCATGAGTCCCACCATATGTGCTTCTTGGTTGCTGGTTTAGTCCCTGGGAGCTCTGGGTGGTACTGGTTGGTTGATAATATTGTTCCTCCTGTGGGGCTGCAAATTCCTTCAGCTCCTTAGGTCCTTTCTCTAGCTCCTTCATTGGAGACCCTATGCTTAGTCCAATGGATGACTGTGAGCATCTACTTTTGTATTTGTCAGGAACTGGCAGAGCCTCTCAGGAAAGCTATATCAGGCTCCTGTCAGGAAGCAGTTGTTGTAATCCACAACAGTTTCTGGGTTTGGTGATTGTAAATGGGATGGATCCCCAGGTGAGTCATGCTCTAGATGATTATTTCTTCAGTCTCTACTCCACAATTTGTCTCTAAACCTCCTTCCATGGGTGTTTTGTTCCCCCCATTCTAAGAGGGATAGAAGTATCCACACTATGGTCTTCTTTCTTGAGTTTCATGTGTTTTGTGAATTGTATCTTGGGTATTCTGATCTTTTGGGCTTCTGGACTAATACCCACTTATCAGTGAGTGCATATCATGTGTGTTCTGTTGTAATTGTGTTACCTCACTTAGAATGATATACTCCAGATCCATCCATTTGCCTACGAATTTCATAAATTTATTATGTTTTAATAGCTGAGTAGTACTCGATTGTATCAGTGTACCACATTTTCTTTGTCCATTCCTTTGTTGAGGGACATCTGGGTTCTTTCCAGCTCTTGGCTATTATAAATAAGGCTTCTATGAACATAGTGAAGCATGTGTCCTTATTAGATGTTGGAGCATCATCTGGGTATATGCCCATGTGTGATATAGCTGGGTCCTCAGGTAGTACTATGTCCAATTTCCTGAGCAAGTACAAAACTGGTTTCCACAGTGGTTGTACCAGGTAGCAATCCCAACAGCAAAGGAAGAGTGTTCCTCTTTCTCCATATCCTCACCAGCATCTGCTGTCAACTGAATTTATGATCTTAGCCATTCTGACTGGTGTGTGGTAGAAGCTCAGGGTTGATTTGATTTGCATTTCCCTGATGACTAAGGACGTTAAACATTTTTTTAGTTGCTTCTCAGACACTCAGTATTCCTCAGTTGAGAATTTTTTGTTTAACCCTGTACCCCATTTTTAATAGGGTTATTTGTTTCTCTGGAGTCTAATTTCTTGAGTTCTTTGTATATATTGGACATTAGCCCTCTATCAGATGTAGGATTGGTGAAGATCTTTTCCAATCTGTTGGTGGTCATTTTGTCTTCTTGACAATGTCCTTTGCCTTACAGAATCTTTGTAATTTTATGAGGTCCCATTTGTCAATTCTTGATCTTACATCACAAGCCATTGGTGTTCTGTTCAGGAATTTTTCCCATGTGCCCATATGCTCGAGGCTCTTCCCCACTTTCTCTTCTGTTAGTTTCAGTGTATCTGGTTTTATGTGAAGGTCTTGGACTTGAGTTTTGTAGAAGGAGATAAGAATGAATCAATTTGCCTTCTTCTACATGATAACCATCAGTTGAGCCAGCACTGTTTGTTGAAAATTCTTTCATTTTTTTCAATGGATGGTGTTAGCTCCTTTGTCAAACACCAAGTGACCATGTGTGTATGGGTTCATTTCTGGATCTTCAATTTTATTCTATTGATCTACCTGCCTGTCACTGTACCCATACCATGCAGTTATTATTACAATTGCTCTGTAGTACAGTTTGAGGTCAGGGATGGTGATTCCTCCTGAAGTTTATTATTGTTGAGAGTAGTTTTTGCTATCCTAGGTATTTTGTTATTCCAGATGAATTTAGAAATTACTCTTTCTAAATCTATGAAGAATTGAGTTGAAGTTTGATGTGGGTTGCAATGAATGGGTAGATAGCTTTTGGCAAGATGACTATTTTATTATATTAATCCTTCCAATCCATGAGCATGGGAAATGTTTCCACCTTCTGAGATCTTCTTCAACTTCTTTCTTAAGACACTTGAAGTTCTTATCATAAAGATCCTTTACTGAGTCTGTGCAAAACAGCTCATGGACTGCAGAGGCTGAGCAGTGGAACAGAGCTTCTGGGACAGGCAGAAGCACACTGCTTCTGGGACAGACCCCCGTTTCTAGCAGCTGAAATCCGGGCACCTTCCCTTCCCCGCCAGAGGAGAGGTGGCCGACCGGGTGGGCTGTGACCCCCAGAGCAGAGAAGGGAGCCATCTTGTCTCCTGGGTCCCTCTGGCACCAGTCTGTGCAAAACAGCTTGAGGACTGCAGAGGCTGAGCAGCAGACCACAGCTTCTGGGACAGGCAGAAGCACACTGCTTCTGGGACAGACTCCCATTTCTGGCAGCTGAAATCTGGGCACCTTCCCTTCCCCGCCAGAGGAGAGGTGGCTGATCGGGTGGGCTGTGACCCCCAGAACAGATATGAGAGCCATCTTGTCTCCCAGGTCCCTCTGGGACCAGTCTGTGCAAAACAGCTCAAGGACTGCAGAGGCTGAGCAGTGGACCAAAGTTTCTGGGCTGTGACCCCCAGAGCAGGTCCCTTCTGCTCAGTGCCAGCGCCTGGTTACTTTGGCGCACAGTCTGTGCATTTCCCCCCAGTCCCTAGAGGACTCTACGCGATATAGGGACCACTGAACAGACTGCTCCAAGCTCCTCAAAGGAGACACTACTCCCAGGCCTTGTAACTGGCCCAAGATATTAGGACAACAGTATCCCAGGATAACAGGAGGTGGGTCATACCAGTATTGTTTAGATCGTTAATCTGATCCTGGCTTAACTTTGGTACCTGGTATCTGTCTAGGAAATTGTCCTTTTCCTCCAGGTTTTCTAGCTTTGTGGAGTATAGCCTTTTGTAGTAGGATCCGATGATGTTTTAGATTTCCTCAGGTTCTGTTGTTATGTCTCCATTTTCATTTCTGATTTTGTTAACTAAGATACTGTCCCTGTGCCCTCTAGTGAGTCTGGTTTATCTATCTTGTTGATTTTCTCAAAGAAAGCTCCTGGTTTGGTTAATTCTTTGAATAGTTCTTTTTGTTTCTACTTGATTGATTTCTGCCCTGAGTTTGATTATTTCCTGCCTTCTACTCCTCTTGGGCGAATTTGCTTCCTTTCGTTCTAGAGCTTCTAGGTGTGCTGTCAAGTTACTAGTGTATGCTCTCTCTAGTTTCTTTTTGGAGGCACTCAGGGCAATGAGTTTTCCTCTTAGGACTACCTTCTTTGTTTCCCATAAGTTTGGGTACATTGTGGCTTCATTTTCATTAAACTCTAGAATGTCTTTAATTTCTTTCTTTATTTCATCCTTGACTAAGGAATCATTGAGTAGAGCGTTGTTCAGTTTCCATGAGAATGTTCGCTTTCTACTATTTATGTTGTTATTGAAGATCAGCCTTAGTCCATGGTGGTCAGATAGGATGCATGGGATAATTTCAATATTTTTGTATCTGTGGAGGCCTGTTTTGAGACCAATTATATGGTTGATTTTAGAAGCGGTACCATGTGGCACTGAGAAGAAAGTATATCCTTTTGTTTTGGGATAAAATGTTCTGTAGATATCTGTTAAATCCAGTTGTTTCATGACTTCTGTTAGTGTCCATGTGTCTTTGTTTAGTTTCTGTTTCCAGGATCTGTCCATTGGTGAGAGTGGGGAGTTGAAGTCTCCCACTATTATTGTGTGGGGTTTAATGTGTGCTTTGAGCTTTACTACAGTTTCTTTAATGAATGTGGCTGCTCTTGTATTTGGTGCATAGATATTCAGAATTGAAAGTTCATCTTGGTTGATTTTACCTTTGATGAGTATGAAGTGCCCCTCCTTGTCTTTTTTTATAACTTTGGGTTGAAAGTCAATTTTATCCGATATTAGAATGGCTACTCCAGCTTTTTTCTTCAGACCATTTGCTTGGAAGACTGTTTTCCAGTCTTTCACCCTAAGGTAGTATCTGTCTTTTTCCCTAAGGTGTGTTTCCTGTAAACAGCAAAATGTTGGGTCCTGTTTGTGTAGCCAGTCTATTAGTCTATGTCTTTTTATTGGGGAATTGAGTCCATTGATGTTAAGAGAGATTAAAGAAAAGTAGTTGTTGCTTCCTGTTATTTTTGTTGTTGAGGTTTGGATTTTGTTCTTGTGGCTGTCTACTTTTAGGATTGTTGAAGGATTACTTTTTAGTTTTTTCTAGGGTGTAGTTTCTGTCCTTGTTTTGGTGGTTTCCCTTTATTATCCTTTGAAGGGCTGGATTCATCGAAAGATATTTTGTGAATTTAGTTTTGTCATGGAAAACTTTGGTTTCTCCATCTATGGTAATTGACAGTTTTGCTGGGTATAGTAGCCTGGGCTGGCATTTGTGTTCTCTTAGTGTCTGTATAACATCTGTCCAGGATCTTCTGACTTTCCTAGTCTCTGGTGAGAAATCTGGAGTGATTCTAATAGGCCTGCCTTTGTATGTTTTTTGACCTTTTTCCCTTACTGCTTTCAATATTCTGTCTTTATTTAGTGCATTTGTTGTTCTGATTATTATGTGTTGGGAAGAATTTCTTTTCTGGTCCCGTCAGTTTGGAGTTCTGTAGGCTTCTTGTATGTTCATGGGCATCTCTTTCTTTAGATATGGGAAGTTTTCTATGCTTTTGTTGAAGATATTTGCTGGCCCTTTACGTTGAGAATCTTCATTTTCATCTACTCCTGTTATCGATAGGTTTGGTCTTCTCATTGTGTCCTGGGTTTCTTGGATGTTTTGAGTTAGGATCTTTTTGCATTTTGCATTTTCTTTGATTGTTGTGTCCATGATCTCTATGGAATCTTTTGCACTTGAGATTCTCTCTTCCATCTCTTGTATTCTGTTGCTGATGCTCACATGTATGGTTCCTGATTTCTTTCCTAGGGTTTCTATATCCAGAATTGTCTCTCTTTGGTTTTCTTCAGTGTTTCTACTTCCATTTTTAGATCTTGAATGGTTTTCTTCAATTCCATCACCTGTTTGGTTGTGTTTTCCTGTAGTTCTTTATGGGATTTTTTTTTGTGTGTGTGTTTCTTCTACCTGTTTAGCAGTGCTTGCCTGTAGCTGTTTAAGGGCTTCTACTTGTTTAGCAGTGTTCTCTTGTGATTCCTTGAGGGATTTTTGTATTTCCTCTTTAATGGCTTCTACCTGTTTAGCAGTGTTCTCCTGTAGTTCCTTGAAGAATTTTTGTTTTTCTTCTTTAAGGGCTTCTGCCTGTTTAGCATTGCTCTCTTGTATTTCTTTAAGTGTGTTATTAGCATCCTTCTAAAATCTTCTACCATCATGATCAGATATGATTTAAAATCTGCGTCTTGCTTTTCAGGCATGTTGGGGTATCCAGGACTCATTGCAGTGGGTGTACTGGGTTCTGATGATGCCCATTGTTCTTGGTTTCTGTTAGTGAGATACTTATGTTTGCCTTTCGCCATCTGGAGATTTATGATGTTAATGTCCAAGCTGTCACTTGTTTGAGCTTGATCCTCCTGTGATTCTGTTAGCCTCTGACAGCACTTCTGGTAGACTAACTCTACCCAGAGATCCAGTGATCAAAGTGCTCTCTGCAGGCAAGCTCTTCTCTTGCAAGTCTGGTGTCTAGCAGACTGGAGCTCTGATCCATTTCCTGAGTTCTAGGGTCAGAACTCTCCCAGCAGGCTGCCTCTCTTCTGTAATCCTGAGGTGATCCCAAGGTCCTGGGGTGTGGAGAGCACACAAGTGGCCCCAGTCACCTCCCCTGGGCTCCGAAGGAGGGTTGCAGGGGTTGCCCTGGCTGGAAGAGATCCCAGCCTCCGGTTGGGAGGAGTTCCTCTCTTCCTGCTGCTGCTGCTGCTGCTGCTGCTGCTGCTGCTGCTGCTGCTGCTGCTGCTGCTGGAACCAGACCCTCCACAGTTCCCAAGGCCAACACTTTGCTCCACTTACCTGTAACCCCGAGGTGATCCTAATGTTCTAGGGTGTGGAGAGCTCACAAGCGGCGGTAGCTGCCTCCACTGGGCTAAGAGGGAAGATGGCAGGGGTGCCCCTGGCTGGAGGAGGCCCCAGCCTCTGATTGGGCAGAGTTCCTCTATTCCTGCTGCTGCTGGCACCAGAACCCCCTCAGTTCCCAAAGCCAACACTACGCTCCACTCACCCATATCCCCAAGGTGATCCTAATGTCCTGGGGTGTGGAGAGCACACAAATGGCCCTAGCTGCCTCCGCTGGGCTCAGAGGGAAGATGTTCTCTTGTATTCTTTTGGTGATGCTTGCATCTATGACTCGTGATCTCTTTCCTAGGTTTTCTAACTCCATGTTTGTATACCTTTATGATATCTTTGTTGTTTATATTTCCATATTTAGATCTTGGATGGTTTTGTTCATTTCCTTTGCCTGTTGGATTGTGTTTTCCTACAATTCTTTTAGGGATTTTTGTGTTTCCTCTTTAAATGCTTCTAACTGTTTACCTGTGTTCTCTTGTAATTCTTTAAGGGAGTTACTTATGTCCTTCTTAAAGTCCTCTATCACCTTCATGGGAAGTGATTTCATGCACTCCTGGTGGTGTTGGAACAGATGTTGTGTTCTGCTCACAAGTGATACTGAGATCCTGGGTGTGATCTGGCACCTGATGAGTGGAGAGTCCTCTGGGGACCTTGGGACTATCTGCCCAGTTTGTGCCCAAGTATGCAGTATTTTTAAAAGTACTAATCAGTTTTCTCTGCCCTGTATTTTCTTTTTTCAGGTTAAAAAAAACCATTTTAATGTCCTATTTTCTTAAGATACATTTTAACTAAAATATAATTTATTAGTTTTCTTTCCTTTCCTCTTTCAAGTCCCTCTCATGTCCCTCAACTATTAAGCTGACCATCTCTCTTATATATATATATGTATATATATATATATATATATATATATATATATATATATATATATACATATATATATATATATGTTATATATGTAAATATATAACACAACCTGTTTGGCCCATGTTCTTGATTTCTTTGTGTATATGTTTCAGGGATTACCACTTTGTATTAGATAACCAATCAAGAGGTTCATATCTGAGAGAGACTAATACTAACTCTTAGCAGCTGTTAGAGGTCTGTGGTTCTTTGGCTAGGTCTGGAACCTCAGGTGAGTTCCTCCCTTCTATATTAGCATTTTTACTGATATGATCACTGTTCAGGTCATGTTATTCAGCCATTTCAAGGAAAGACAGTCTCACAGCAGACCACCTAGTATTCTGGCTCTTTAATTTTTTCTACACCCTCCTCTGTTTTCTGAGCCAAAAATACAAGACATGTGCTGCAGTTGTATCCACTGGGCCTGGATCCCCATAAACCATTTATTACTGCACTATGTCCAGTTCTGGTTAACTGTGATGGTCTCTATTTGCTGTACAAAGACACAAGTTAACAGAAACCCTAGTACCAGGCATAAGAATCTTCCTTTCGAATGGTTGGACAGAGTAGCCCATGTGCCTCCAACACAATATAGGATATTGTTGCTGCCTTTGGATAACTCTCTTTCTCAGAGGTTTAATGTTTATTCCTGAAAAACATGCACACTTAGGACTCAGGACACCTACTATTCCAGATGGACCTAATTTATAAGCTTCCTTTTTGAGGTCTAGTTTCCATAGTAACAGAAAATAATCTGAAAGCTGCCAAAAAGGAAAAGATATTAATATTAGTGTCTATAAGTGACACTTATGAACCACAACAAGAACCAGCACCACAAGATAGCATATCTAAAAGTTGGATCTGTGAATATTGACCATGTGAGTAGAGACTGTCAATCTCAGTTTCCTTCTCTAAGATAACTGCAGCCTGAGGTCCCTAACGGAGACATCCTATGGAGATTGGCTAAACCCACTTCCTTTTGAAACTGAGTAAGATAAACCTGCCTCCTGAATGCATGTTTATAGTAAATGTGCAGAGTTTTCTTGTTGCTGTTGCAGTTGGTGCTCTCCATCAGAGAAAGTATGAATAACTGACACCAGCTTTTTTTTTTTTTTTTACATGTCTATGTATCTGTCAAGCTTTACTATATAACTGCTCAGCTATGTCTGTCTCTGGGCCCTATATGAGGTGGCAAATGTGGATTTCTTTGGGAGTGATGGTTGCTTCAAACTGAATGGCAGATCTACATGTTGAAAGAATGATACTAAGAAGGCAGATTGTAATAAAAGAACCTCTGGTGGAATCGCCATGCCTGACATCAAGCTGTACTACAGAGCAATTGTGATAAAAACTGCATGGTACTGATACAGGGACAGACAGGTAGATCAATGGAACACAATTGAAGACCCAGAAATGAACCCACACACCTATGATCATTTGATCTTTGACAAGGGAGCTAAAACCAGCCAGTGGAAAAAAGACAGCATTTTCAACAAATGGTGCTGGCACAACTGGCAGTTATCATGTAGAAGAATGCGAATTGATCCATTCTTATCTCCTTATACAAAGCTCGAGCCTAAGTGGATCAAAGACTTCCACATAAAACCAGAGACACTGAAACTAATAGAGGAGAAAGTGGGGAAAAGCCTTGAAGATATGGACACAGGGGGAAAATTCCTAAACAGAACAGTAATTGCTTGTGCTGTAAGATCAAGAATCGACAAATGGGACCTCATAAAATTGCAAAGTTTCTGTAAGGCAAAAGACACAGTCAATAAGACAAAAAGGCCACCAACAGATTGGGAAAGGATTTTTACCAATCCTAAGTCTGATAGAGGACTAATATACAATATATACAATGATCTCAAGAGCTGGACCCCAGAAATTCAAATAACTCCATTAAAAATGGGGTACAGAGCTAAACAAAGATTTCTCAACTGAGGAATAATGAATGGCTGAGAAGCACCTGAAAAAAGTATTCAACATCCTTAATCATCAGGGAAATGTAAATCAAAACAACCTTGAGATTCCACCTCCCATCAGTCAGAATGGCTAAGATCAAAAATTCAGATGACAGCAGATGCTGGTGAGGATGTGGAGAAAGAGGAACACTCCTCCAATGCTGGTGGGACTGCAAGCTTGTACAACCACTCTGGAAGTCAGTCTGGTGGTTCCTCAGAAAATTGGACATAGTACTACCGGAAGATCCAGCAATACCTCTACTGGGCATATACCTAGAAGATGTTCCAACTGGTAATAAGAACACATGCTCCACTATGTTCATAGCAGCCTTATTTATAATAGCCAGAAGCTGGAAATAATCCAGATGTCCATCAACAGAGGAATGGACAGAAAAAAATGTGATACATTTACAAAATGGAGTACTACTCAGCTATTAAAAACAATGAATTTATGAAATTCTTGGGCAAATGGATGTATCTGGAGGATATCATCCTTAGTGAGGTAACCCAATCACAAAAGAACTCACATGATATGCACTCACTGATAAGTTGATATAAGCCCAGCAACTTAGAATACCCAAGATACAATTTGCAAAACACATGAAACTCAAGAAGAAGAAAGACCAAAGTGTGGATACTTCGTCACTCCTTAGAATGGGGAACAAAATACACATGAAAGGAGTTACAAAGACAAAGTTTGGAGCTAAGAGGCAAGGATGGACTATCCAGAGACTACCCCAACTGGGGATCCATCCCATACTCAGCCACCAAACCCAGATACTATTGCATATGCCAGCAAGATTTTGCTGAAGTGACCCTGATATATCTGTCACCTATGAAACTCATGGGGTCTATCTTTTAATACCATCTCATCAGTGAGTTGAACATCAACTCTGGACTGTGAGAGATCATGAATTCTCTGTCTATAATGTTCCATTACATTAAACAAAACTGTCTCAGGTACCAGCATTCTGGGTTCTGGGTAAGCATTCCCTTTGTACCTTGTACCATGCCAGTGTCTGAAGGTGCTTGCTGTTCTCAAGAGCCAGGTATTGATTCTTTGTCCACCATCAATTCTTCTCCTCTGGGACAGGGGAATACTTGTGGATGAGATGGTGATGCATCAGAGACAGACACCTGAGGACAATGGACAATATGAAGAAGCACTGGAAGGAGTGCAGCTGTATGAGGAGGACAACTAGAGGGGGCACCTTGTGAGTCAACACCTCTGTGATTATAAAGCAAGGGCTAGGAGATGGTATCAGTGAATGTGTTGTGAAGGGAGAGATGTTGTGTGGCTAGACTTTTCCTGGGAAATACAACACAGACCTCTGCTCACCCCAGAAAAGAATCCTATAACAGACCAAAGTAGGAACAGTGCTGAAGTCCAACCTGGCTTAGCAGTGAATTTATTGGGTTTATTTCAGGAATATGAGTGAAGGGCTACTTATAGGAGCAAAACTGACTCAAAGATACAGATACATCCACAGAGCCCACTCCAGAATGGGTGACCGACTTCTCAAAAAATGGATGAACCTGTAGGAATGCCCAACCTACAGGCAGCTCAGAGGCTTGGAAAGTTGCCTTTCCAATTGACTCAGTTGTTCTAAACTTCTTGACAGCTGGGCTGATCTAGCTTCTTCCTGGCAGCTGGTCTGAACTTAGAGTTTTCTTTGCTGGTAGTTTGCCTGAAAGTGACACACAACAATCTTTTTGGCATACTCATAAGAGGGGGAGAGTGACCTAGTGAATCTGGTCAGTTTCAGGAACTTCCTCATGTTATTTTCAGTTGTTTATATTCTGGATTTCACTCCCCAGCAGTATGGAATGTTTCAATCTCTGTGGAAATTACTGTATAAAAAGAGCTGAAATGTGTTTGGCTTGAGTCATGAACCAAAGATAAGGACCATACAGAAGCCAGAATGGGAGATCTGGTTTGTGGGGTTTGTGACTTGGGCTAGTAGCTGGAGGATTGTCTTCTGAAGTGTTTTAGAGCTTATGCACAAGAGGGACAGAGAAATTTGGAGCAGGATGAGGAGAGCAAGAGAAGGCCAGGATACATGGCAAGAAGTTGGTGATGGGTGTCTGTCTCTAAAGGGATGTTTTTCCTATAAAGAGATTGGGAGGTTGGAAAACCTGTTCTTTCTTGATTGTGGGGTAGTGCTTTTTACATGCAGTCACAGGCACTGGTTGCAGAAGAGAAAAAAAAAGTATGGATTTGAAATTACACTTCAATGAAAATAACTAATAAAGTCAACACCGTCTCAAAACACACATTTACTGCTGGTATCAATAAAACATATAAGTTGTCTTTGAATAAACAGTAACTCAATTAAACAAGATCAAAAGAATGGGGTGAATAAATGATATCCCATGTTTGCAGATTTAAATGCTACTTATGCCTCCTGAGTTGGTCCCTATATTCAACACAACAGAATCTAAGGACTGTTTTGTGCCAATGCCTGGACTATATCAAAACAAAGGAATGTGCAATTGACAAAATCCAAGATTAAGGTGTGAAGATAGCATGCTCTGTGGATAGAGGCACATTCTATGTGAAACACCCAATTTGTGGTGAGTGTGCCCCTTCAGGCCACAGGAAACTGCCTTTCTATAGTTAGTTCCAGAACACAGGGCTTCTTCTTTCTTTCACTTCACTGATTGATCCTGGATTTGAAAAGAGACACTACATCTTTTGAAAGATGACTGAAAACTGTGCCTCTTTTCATATGCATGCTTATATTTAATTTACATTTTATAAGTGCAGTCTTTCCACTCTAACAAAAAGGAGAACATATGCAACATTTATCCAAGTTTTTGAAAATGTAAGTGACATGGCAGATATTTTAGAAATATAACTTAGTTGTGTGGAGCAGTGGACCATGCCACCAGTCTGAAAACCTAGTAAGATTGAGGAGATTCAGAAACCCTGACAATCATAATTGAGAATGGTAAGTGGTCAAATCCACTCCAGACCAGGTTCACGTCCTGGAACATGTGACCATGAAAGCCTATTGAGAGGACTGTGACAATCTGTCATGTACAGACAACACCTGAAGCCTTTCCACATGCAGATGACACGTCCATAGTATTTCAGACTAACCCAATAGAAAGCATCTACCTTTAAATCCCAACCTACCCTAAAATGCTAATAAGATCCCTGTCCACAAGGAATAACATGCATGAGTTATTTCACCAAAGATCCTCTGAGAGTGCCTGTCTTATTGAGCTGTTATACTCCAGAGAAGCAAATTCTTTCCTGAAGCTTTTATCACTGGAAGCTGCTTGAGCCTACCACAGCCACTTCCTGCTTTGTGGCTTGGACCTTGACTCCTAGCCCCCCATGCATCTGGCTGCCTGCCACTGAGTCTGGACTAGTGGCAGCAGTTGGTCAGTCTTGGAAGAGGCCCTGCAGCCTGTCTTGCTCCAGCTCCCTCATGGAAAGCTGCAATTCTTTGGCCACTCTGACCAAGCCATAGACCTGTAGATCCCCTGGGATAGTGCCTAGTATGCAGACCAGAATATGTCACTGGGGAAAACACAGAACTATGAACAGATCAATAGCAATTGGAATAAATGAACAATAAAAATAATTTTCCCCAACGAATTCAATAGTAAAAAGAACACTAAATCTCAAAGAGCTCATCAAATCTTAAAGAAGACACCATTTACATTTGTAGCATATAATAAAAAATGACAGTAAATGTATTCTAGACAAATAAGGAACAATGGGAGACCAGATAGGCAAACTCAGGGAAATAGATGAAAACTGATTATGAGAAATGTTAGCTAGGAAAACTCATTACTATGTAACCATATCTATATTTTAAACAGCAGTGAACGAGGGCATGCCTTATCTATATCCACCCACAGGCTCCTTTGTGCAGCTTCCACAACCCTACTCCACCCATGACATTCCATATCCTCCTCCAGGTAAAGCCTGGTGATAACTCCAACCTCATCCAGGCTTTTTCTGTAACCTACCAGATTTAGCCTGGTTCCCATAAACAATGCCCCAGCCTAGTTTGGCCTTTCTGTCTTCACTCTGGAGGAGCTCTAAGCTTGGACCAGGATACTACCTACTCCTACATTCCCACCTTGGCACAGGACAAGCAAACAATGTACCACTACAGTGCCCTAAGTCCATCTGAATTCATTCCACCCAGCCATTTTGTTTGGCTAACCCAACACACTTCTGGGCATAACACTCCCACTCACCTTCTGTTATCCTCACTATACTCCATCCATCACACACACTGAATGAACAAAAGAATGCCACATGCCCATATCTAACCTTAGGAATACCAACAAATATAAAAGATCAACCCAGTATCTTACCTTCAAAACCAAAAGTTGTGTAGAAATGCTTACCAATGAGAATTACATAGGCAAACTCCAGCACACAGAACTTCAAAGAAGAATCCTAAATCTTTTCAAATAATTCAAGGATTTAAATAAGACAGGACAGATAGAAAAGGCTCAATGACATCAAGAAGAAAAGGCTAAAGTTAACATGCACCAAAGTCAGGGATTCCCAATTTTATATTTTAAAAATAATCTACTAGGATTAAAGACAGATTAAAGTCAATTTATTAATAGTAGATTATTTTGGGGTCACCTTGGGCGTGGAATCAGCGGTCACCCTCACAGTCCCCAGAGGACTCTCCACACAATCTTAGAATCACTGATGAGTGAAACACAACATCGGTTCCAATCCAATCACTCAGGACCTGAGACAGCATTAGGGAAGCAGAAAACCAGCCTGACTAGGGGCACAAGTCCCTTCCCATTGGCACCAGCACCGGGTCACCTTGGGCGCAGAGACGGCAGACACTCCCACGGTCCCCAGAGGACTCTCCATGCGATCTTAGGATCACTAGTGAGAGGAACACAACATCAGTTCCAATCCAATTGTGACGGGCCTGTGACAGCAGGAACAAGGACACCGGAGCCCTTCCTGACCAGAGGCTCAGGTTCCTTTTAATCAGTTCTGGTTTGACGTGGTTTTGAAAAGACCAGACAGCTCCACGGTTCCTCAAAGGAGACACCATTTCCAGGCACTGTAACATGCCCAGGGTCTTAGGACAACAGTATCCCAGGATAACAGGAGCTGGGCCACACCAGTATTTCAGGGTCTCAGAGGAGCTTGACTGCCAAGAACTCTGACACACCCAGAATCTCAGGTTCACAGGAACCCACAATCAAAGGATCACAGAGAATGCTGGACTCTGAGGAGTCCAGAATCAACTTGGATTATAGGAAGGACAGGCTCCAATCAGATATATTGAGGACAGCAAGCACTTGAGATAATCAGATGGCAGGAGGCAAGCATAAGAACAAAAGCAACAGAAACCAAGGTTACTTGGCATCATCAGAAACAAACTCTCCCATCACAGCAAGTCCTGGATACACCATCACACCAGAAAAGCAAGACATGGATCTAAAGTCACTTCTCATGATGATGATGGAGGACTTTAAGAAGGAAATACAAGAAAACACAGGTAAAAAGTTAGAAGCCGCCTTCCGGTCCACACCGCTCCAGCGCAGGGCGCAAGGCCCGGGGGCTGCGGACCCACTCAGGTTTCTAGCGGGACTCTCCTAGAGAGCTCGGGACCACTGAGATCTCGGGAACACTGGTGAGAGGAACACATATCTGTTCCAGTCCAATCTCGTGGGACTTGAGTCTATAGCCAGGAGACAGACAGTCCAATCTCGCGGGACCTGAGTCTGCAGCCGGAAGATAGACAGGGCGGCAGCGGACCCCTTCCCTTCCGGTCCACACCGCTCCAGCACAGGGCTCAAGGCCTGGGTGCTGCGCACCCACCCAGGTTTCCAGCGGGACTCTCCTAGCGATGACGGGACCACTGTCCAATCTCCTGGGACCTGAGTCTGCAGCCAGGAGATAGACAGGGCGGCAGCGGTCCACTTCCCTTCTGGTCCACACTGCCCCAGTGCAGGGCGCAAGGCCTGGGTGCTGCGCACCCACCCAGGTTTCCAGCAGGACTCTCCTAGCGATCTCGGGTCCACTGGTAAGAGGAACACACATCTGTTCCAGTCCAATCTTGTGGGAATGGAGTCTGCAGCTGGGAGATAGGCAGGCGGGAAGCGGACCCCTTCCCTTCCAGTCCACACCGCTCCAGCGCAGGGTGCAAGGCCCGGGGGCTGCGGACCCACCCAGGTTTCTAGCAGGACTCTCCTAGAGATCTCGGGAACACTGAGATCTCGGGAACACTGGTCAGAGGAACACACATCTGTTATAGTCCAATCTCGTGGGACCTGAGCCTGCAGCCGGGAGATAGGCAGGGGGCAGCGGACCCCTTCCCTTCTGGCCCACACTGCTCCAGCACCAGGCTCAGGAGACACCAGCCAGGAGACTGATAAAGGCCCAGAGCAAGACAGACTCTTCCTTCAAGTCCAGCTCAGTGCACCCCGCACCAGCTCAGGGCTTGGGCACAGGCTCTGTGCACTCTCCCTGAGGCCCCTTCGGGACTCCCCAGGCTTTCTTGGGACCACAGGTGAGCAGCTGAGCTCAGCATCTGTTCCGGCCCAATTGTGAGCGACCTGAGACACCAGCGGGAGATTGATAAAGGCCCAGGACAGGACAGATGCTCCCTTCTGGTCTGCACCCACACCAGGTCTCCTTGGGCAGGGATGGCAGGAGGTAAACGTAAGAACAAAAGCAACAGAATCCAAGGGTACTTGGCATCACCAGATCCAAACTCACCCACCACTTCAAGTCCTAGATACAACAGCACACCAGAAAAGCAGGACATGGATATAAAGTCACTCGTCATGATGATGATGGAGGACTATAAGAAGGAAATACAGGAACAGATAAATATAAACACAGATAAACAACTAGAAGCATTGAAAGAAGAAATACGTAGAGAGTTACAGGAAAACAATACCAAAGAGGTGATGGAATGGAACAAAACCATCCAGGACCTAAAAATGGAAATAGAAACAATTAAGAAAAACCAAAAGGAGATAACCCTGGAGATAGAAACCATAGGAAAAAAATCAGGAATCATAGATATGAGCATCAGCAACAGAATGCAAGAGATGGAAGAGAGAATCTCAGGCACAGAAGATTCTATAGGGAGCATAGACAACACAATCAAAGAAAATGCTAAATGCAAAAAGATTCTAACACAAAATATCCAGGAAATCCAGGACACAATGAGAAGACCAAACCTAAGGATAATAGGAGTAGATGAGAAGGAAGACTATCAAACTAAAGGGCCAGCAAATATCTTCAACAAAATTATAGAAGAAAACATCCCATACCTAAAGAATGAGATGCCATAAACATACAAGAAGCCTACAGAACTCCAAATAGGCTGGACCAGAAAAGAAATTCCTCCCGACACATAATAATCAGAACAACAAATGCACTAAATATAGACAGAATATTAAAGGCAGCAAGGGAAAAAGGTCAAGTAACATATAAGGGCAGGCCTATCAGAATTACTCCAGACTTCTCACCAGAGACTATGAAAGCCAGAAGATCATGGACAGAGATTGTACAGACACTAAGAGAACTATACCCAGCAAAACTCTCATTTACCATAGACGGAGAAACCAAAGTATTCCACGACAAATTCAAATTCACACAATATCTTTCCACGAATCCAGCCCTTCAAAGGATAATAACAGAAAAACACCAATACAAGGACAGAAACTCTGCCCTAGAGAAAGCAAGAAAGTAATCCTTCAACAAACCTAAAAGAAGACAGCCA
>LR749516.1:2925828-3006127 GCA_902729485.2 Mus minutoides | reverse complement strand
GTGGGAGACTATACCAATGCCTGGCAAACATGGAGGTGGAAGCTCACAGTCAGCTATTAGATGGAACACAGGGTTCCCAAGGAAGGAGCTAGAGAAAGTACCCAAGGAGCTGAAGGGGTCTTCAACCCTATAGGTGGAAGAATAACATGAACTAACTAGTATCCCCTGAGCTCATGTCTCTAGCTGCATATATAGAAGAGGATGGCCTACTTGGCCATCATTGGAAAGAGAGGCCCCTTGGTCATGAAGACTTTATATACCCCAGTACAGGGGAACACCAGGGCCAAGATGTGGGAGCGGGAGGGTAGGGGAGCAGGGCCGGGAAGGGGGAGGGTATAGGGAACTTTCTGGATAACACTTGAAATGTAAATGAAGAAGTTATCTAATAAATATTGGGAAAAAAGTTAGAAGCCTTTAAAGAGGAAACACAAAAATCCTGTAGAGAGTTACAGAAAAACACTACCAAACAGGTAGACTATTTTAGCATCCAAGTTCTCTAATAGATACATCAACTGAACAAAAAAAAATAGAGAAACATCAAAATTTATTGACATTATACATCAATGAACTTATAGATATCTTCAGAATATTCTATCCAAAGAACAACAAATACACATTCTACTTGGCAGTGCATGGAAGTTTTTTGTTTGTTTGTTTTTGTTTTTGTTTTTTAACACAACACATCTGGGGATATAAAAGAGACCATCACAAATTCAATCAGTTTGGAACCAATCTTTGTATGCTATGTGATAACAAAAAAACTGATAAACAAACAAAAATATACAAAAAATATTACCCAAGCTCCAGTAAATACTTAAATAATTGGAACTAAATTTGATATTAAATTGTGAATGAGTTGAAGGAGAAACCAAGAGTGAAAAAAGTACAAATAATATTCTAGGAACTATGGGAATATGAAAACAGAACATAAGAAAACTTCTGGGACACATTGTAATTAGTTCTATAATGAAATATCTACATTAAAAAAATTAGAAAGAGACAGGACACTCCTGCCTTGGAACCAGCTAGGCTGACTGCAGGTCTATACAGCTCCCTCTGTTAGTATAGACCAAATCTTCTAGTCTCATCCCCAGTTCTGCAACACAACACCCATGACAGTCTTCACTGTCCTGCTGCTGCCATCTCCTGTAGATCTCACAGGTCTTTTCCTCCTATCCACTCTACTCCAACCAGTTGCTTTATCCTAGCCCACAACTGCAACAGGCAGTATAATAGATCTATTGTGGTGACCGCCCTGCACTCTCTGCTCCCATGTAGTAACAATTTTGACATTTTGGTTCCTTTAAAAAACAGAGAGATAATATAAATATCTGTTTTTATTTTAATCCCCAGTGTGATATGTGGCTGCTTCAGATTGTGCACAGCAGCTGACCATGATTTGCCTTGCTGTCTAGGAGAAGCATGATTTTCCCAGCTGCAGATAGATTCTGTGATTGTGTGACATTTGGAATTCTGGGGAATTTTCTGAGGTATATATATGCAAGGGCCCCAAGAAGTGGGTTGGTTGTTGGTTGGTTGCTGTTGGTTGTAGTGTGTTGAGGAGTCATGCACAAAGAAGAAAGAACAACAAGAAGAAATTAGACATATTGACAGCAGAGATCAAACTTGTCCCCAAAGAACATGACACCCCTATGCATCAGGAATTAATCTAAAGGTAACATCACCCCTTTTCTTTCTATTATTTCTTACCTAGCATTAGGGAGTTGAAATGATGGAGAAGTGTTGTGGATAGCCCTGGGGCTAGTTATATTTGATGTTAATTCTGTTCTTCTGTGATGGACTGAGAACAAGGAATAAGTCAGCATTCAGGTAATTTCCTGTAAACCTGCTTCCCACCTAAATTTGTCAAATAAAAGAGTGCTGATGATTGGGCAGATAAAGGGAAGGTGAAGTGGAAGGTTGGGAGAGAGAAGGAGAAAATGGAAGAGGGAGAGAACACAGAGCAGGAGGAAGAAAAAGTGCAGCATAACAAAAGCACATGGCCTGGAGGAACCACAAGTTCTAAAGGGTCTCATAGACGTGAAAGATGGTGTGCAGCAGTAGATCTGCCCAATCTAGGCACACAGCATGTATACATATTAATTGAGTCATATTTTCATTGCCAGGGCATATTTGGGTTGGAGATTTACTGCAACAAAATGGTGCCCAAGGTATTAATTTGAATTCAACTAACCTGAGATAAAACTTCACTGCCCCCTCAACCCCTGAATACCTTTTGATACTTAATTATGGGAAATTTCACCTGTAGTTCAGAACCAGATAGTGAATATTAGTCACTGACTCCAAGTAGAGAGAGAGAGCAGTAATAATCGCCTATTATGAAAAGGTATTAATTAATAAAAGTCTGTGGCTCCAGGTAGAGAGCATAACAGATAGATGGTTATAAAAGGATGGATGCTCTAGGCAGAGAGATTAACAATTAAATACCATCTGCTTCCTATAGACAGATATTAGTGGAAGTTTAAATTAATTGTTTTAAAGATGGTATAAAGATATATTGCTCTAATAAGTCTTACAGGAGATGCATATCCTGTCTAACGTGGACTCCATGGGAATTTGGGGTTTAAATTCTGGTTTGACAAGCTGCCTCTTATAAGCAGATATAGAGAGAAAAGGAAAGGAAAGGGGAGGAGAAAAGAAGAGGGGAGGGGAGGGGAGGGGAAGGGTGAGGAGAGGAGGGGAGGGGAGAGGAGGGGAAAGGAAAGGAAAGGAAAGGAAAGGAAAGGAAAGGAAAGGAAAGGAAAGGAAAGGAAAGGAAAGGAAAGGAAAGGAAAGAGGGAAAGAAAGAGGAAAGGAATGGGGAAAGGAATGGGGAAAGGAAAGGAAAGGAAAGGAAAGGAAAGGAAAGGAAAGGAAAGGAAAGGAAAGGAAAGGAAAGGAAAGGAAAGGAAAGGGGGAAAGAAAGAGGAAAGGAATGGGGAAAGGAATGGGGAAAGGAAAGGAAAGGAAAGGAAAGGAAAGGAAAGGAAAGGAAAGGAAAGGAAAGGAAAGGAAAGGAAAGGAAAGGAAAGGAAAGGAAAGGAAAATAGAAGTGTGAATCAATTGTTCTAAAGATGATATAATAAAGTTTGCAGGAGACTCATATTCTGTCTAATGTGAGCTCCACGGGAATTTTGGGTTACTATCCTGACATGACAAATTAGAAAGGCCTAAGTAGACTAACATGTGTGTGATTTTGAGTATTGTCATTGTTTTATTGTTCCACTGGGGCAGAGGGCAAGCTACAGGTTTTCCTGGCTACCTGCTGAAGGATATGCTGATTCAGGAAAAGATTTTGTCTTTGTGTTTTTGGAAAAGGTGATTAGTGTCTATACACCTTCCAGGGTTGTATGGATCAGATATAATAGAGGGAGACCCCCTGGAGAATTAGATTCCAGAGACTCAATCAAAAAGGTTATCTTGATGATACTAAAATTTTGTTTTGGTATTTATATATTATAGAATATACATCCTTGGTGAATTTCACCATCAGATATGCAGAACTGACCTGCCTGAACTCCTGATGTCTTGGTTTTTCATCTGCATCGAGTCAGGACAGGCATCAGAGACTAATACAATTATTGGTGTGGCCTTATTAAGGCCAATCAACTCCCTCATATTCCCTACCCTTCCCCCTCCCTGCAAAATATCTCAAAGCCCATATTCAGCTTGAAGTAGTTATGAAGAGTCGTCATCCCAGTTTCCTAGGCTTTGGGACTGGAGGTAGCTATTATAGGTTGTCTTTGATACTAAAAATTTTGAAGTACACCAAGCCTTTCTATTGCTGTTATTATAAACAGATTTGAGCTGTTTAAGCCTGTAAGTTAAAGGCCAAGTAAGAAATTCATAACTCTGAGTTTATTGTTAGGGTGTTTTCAGTTATTTTAATCAGAAATGGCTGAGGGTAGATAACAGAGAACAGATTACTTCACATAGATAGTTTGTTTTCAAAAATGTCAGAAGTCCACAGAATGTGATGTTTTATGTTATTTATTCACTTTTTGTTGAGACTACTCTGTTCCTGACAGCTTTCCCATAGCCAGATCACCTGTCTTGGATTCGAAGAAGAAAGTGAGCATCTTTGAGTTACTCCAGTTGTGGCAAAACAGCCACTAAGCAAGAATTTTCATTTCATCTACAAACATAATACTGTCCAAAGAAAGGATACAATTATAGGTTAGGACAGCTTGATTCTGCAGAGACAGAGTAGGCTAGTCCTTAATATTCCTGTTTCTCTAAGTCTGTCAGATGACCCTGGCAGGTAGGTTGAAGACCAATGCTCCAATGTGCTGAAGTAAGGGACTGTCCAAATGATCAGCCGTCTCTATAAATTGGATAAGTTTTGGAAGATGTGTGTTAGGCTTCCTATATATTTTCAGGTAATATCAGTTGTTATTGGATTTCTGGAGGGGCTGAAAAGCTACCTAGTCTCCTAGCCAACCCAGGCTTTTTCCTTTGAAAGGAAGAGAAATTGAGAGGATGGTTTTTAGATGGCATTCAATCTAAAACCAAGACATCACCAGGTGCAGAACTACAGTAAGGATAGATGACAGAGGTTCTACTTAATCAATAGATATGATGGACTAGAGGTTAGATCTCTTGTACGTTATAAATTACAAAATAGTAATAGTTATGTTCAATTGTATCTGAGATAAAATAGTCTTTTAATTGGACAGAAAGGGGGAAGTGTTGTGGATAGCACTGGGGTCAATTATATTTGATGTTAATTCCACTTTCCTGTGAGAGACAGCAAACAAAGAATGAGTCAGCAATCAGGTAATTTCCTGAAAACCTGCTTCCCACCTTAATTTGTCAAATAAAGAAGACTTGGTGATTGGGCAGATAAAGGGAAGATGGAGCAGAAGGTTGGGAGAGAGAAGAAGGAGAAAATGGAAGAGGGAGGGGACACAGAGGAGGAGGAAGAAGAAGAAAAGCAGAGCAGAAGCATATGGCTTGAGAAACCACTAGTTCTAAGGGGTCGCATAGATGTGGAAGATCTGCCCAATCTAGGCACACAGCACGTATTCATATTAATTGAGTAATATTTTCATTGCTGGGGCATATTTGGGTTGGAGATTTACCGTAACAGCGAAGAATAGAAGAAAGTAGAACCCACAAAGTAGCCCAATGCCAGTGACACCCCTGTTTAAAGAAGACTGAAAACGCATATCAGGGTGGAACACTCTGTACTGTTCCCTTCTGTGAAATCCCTCAGAAACCTAGCCTATACCAGTACCCAAGTGTCTGCTCCTAACATCCAAAAATACATTTTACCTGGAACTCCAATGGCAACAACTTTCAGGTCCACAAAAACACTCTATTTCAGGCAAAATCTAGCTATGACCTTCTCTTTTTTTTATTAGTTTATTTATTAATTCATTTTATATCCCAATATCAATCCCCTATCCATGCAGTCCCCTCCCTCACACATATCCTCCACCATTTCCCCTCCACTTTTCCTCTGAGAAGGGGGAGGCTGATGGAACATTTTTTTTTTTTAGTTCATTTCATGTTTCTTTTTTTATCTTTTTTTCAAGTTCTATTTTTTATTAAATATT
This sequence comes from Mus minutoides, assembly GCA_902729485.2. Lineage (NCBI taxonomy): Eukaryota > Metazoa > Chordata > Mammalia > Rodentia > Muridae > Mus > Mus minutoides. The sequence continues at coordinate 3,000,569 of LR749516.1, read as the reverse complement.
TTATTAATTTACATTTCAAATGCTATTCCAAAAGTCCCCTCCCCCCTCCCCCCTCCCTGCTCCCCTGCCCACCCACTCCCACTTCTTGGCCCTGGCGTTAGCTAAGATGAAAGGATGGACCATACAGAGACTAACCCACCGGGGATCCACCCCATAATCAGTCACTAAACTCAGACACTATTGCATAGGACAGCAAGTGTTTACTGAAGGGACCCTGATATAGCTGACTCCCACAGAAGTGGATGCTCACAGTCATCCATAAGAGGGAGCACAGGGCCCACATTGGAGAAGCTAGAGATAGAACACCAGGAGCTGAAGGGGTCTGAAACCCTAGAAGAGGAACAACAATATGAACTAAACAGAACCCCCAGAACTTGAGTCTCTAGTATCATATGTAACAGAAGATGGTCTGGTCAGCCATCATTTGGAGGAGAGGCCCCTTGGTACTGCTATGACCTTCTCTTAAAGTCCAGACAGGAAGCAGAACCTGAGCAACAAAACACCATCTCCTGAACCATAAAGACAGGAGCATGATGTCCTCTGAGAGGTACCACCCAGAAGTTGACTCAGACAGATACAGACACCCAGAGCCAAACATTTGATGGAGCTTGTAGACTCTTATGGAAGATTAACGGAGGATTGCAGGCCCCAAAAGGGATAGGAACTTCACAGGAAGACCAACAGGGTTAACTATCCTGGATGTTAGGGGCTCTCAGAGTCTGAACCACTGTTGGAACTAAAAAGGGGGGCCCAGGGGAAGAGGGGGGGGAAGACACACACCCTGCCAGAGTTTTACCTATTCTCTGGTCTGTCAGGCATGGGAGAGCTGCCATACACTTTCCACTTAGCCCTGGGTGAGCATTCAAGCCTCTGACCCACTCTTTAGGGGATGGCCTAGGGGCAGCCCTACCAGGGATTCCCGGAGCTACTTTGCTAAAGCCACTAGGGTTATGGGAGAGAGGGATGAGGGAAGAGAGTTTCCCAACACCTGAGACAGCAAGGGCAGCAGATTTTGACTGGAGCACAGGAAGGCGTTCTCATGGGAGACTAGAAACGGATCATTAGGAGAAAGCCTGTCCCATCCTCCAAGTGCAGTGAGCCTTGATGAGCAGAGACATTCTATGGTTTTAGAGCTTTATTATAGAAAGGCAGGGAGAAAGAGAGAAGGTAGAAAGAGAGTAAGAGAAAGGAGAGAGGGGAGAAGAGAGAAGACAAAGAGAGAGAGGAGAGAGGGGGTGAGAGTGAGGGGTAAGAGGGAGACAAGTAAGAGAGTGAGAAGTCAGAAAGCAAGAGAGCAAGGAGGGGCTGAACAGCCCTTTTTATGGTCTTTACTGTTGCTAGGTAAGTGGGGAGGAGTTTAGCCTCAACGTCAGAAGCTTGGACCATTGCCTACATAACTTCTAGTCATGCTTCTCTTGTGGGGGCTTGAGGGACAGTAACTTAGGCAGGTACCAGAGTTCCAGGAGCATGAAGGAATGCCTACTGTGTCATGAAGGTGAATTATCACCCCTTCAGGGTTCAGACCTCAGGCTGTTCTCAACTGGAGAACAGCCTGCAATTCCCCACAAAACACCAACCAAAGAATAAACATGGGCTCAACCTAGGCCTCCTCACAGATATATAGCAGATATGCAGCTTGTTCTTCATGTGAGTCCTGAATAACTGGAACAGGGTGGCTAACCCAAAACTTGTTACCTATATGTGGAATAGATTCCACTAGCTGAATTGCCTTGTCTGTCCTCAGTGGGAGAGGAATCACTAGTCTAGCAAAGATTTTAAGTGCCAGTGTAGGGGGACAACCAGAGAAAGTCCCACAGGCTCAGAGGAAAAGAGAGGGAGGATGGGGAAAGGATTATAGGCTGGAGGGAGGGAGGAAGGGAGGGAGGGAGGGAGAGAGAGAGAGAGGGAGATGGAGAGAAAGAGAGAAAGTGAATAAGTAAAACCAACTAATCAATCCACAACAACAAAAAAAACCCACCAACCCAAAAAAGGCACACATCAACACCTAGACCTATAACTTTCCCCAAATCAGATTCCTAGACACCAGGGTAAAATCACAGCCAGGACAATATGCATCCACCAGACCCAACAACTTCACCACTGCAGGCAATTAATATTCCAATATAGCTGATACACAAGAAAAAGACCTTATTATGAATATGATATAAGAGCTTAAAGAGGAAATTAATAAATTTCTTAAAGAAATCCAAGAAAACACAAACGGGGTAAGGAAATAAATAAAGTTGTTCAAGACTTGAAAAGGGAAACAGATTCAACTGAAAAAATGAGGAAATTCTGGAAATGATAAATATGGGAATTAGAAAAAGAACTACAAAATATAGCCAAATACAAATGATGGAAGACAATCTCAAGAATTGAAGTATAATAGAAAAAAATGGATACTTCATTCAAAGAAAATGTTAATTCTAAGAACCTTCTGGTATGAAACATTCCACAAAATCTGGGTTACTATGAATAAACTAAATTTTAGAATAATAGGAATGGAGGAAGGAGAAGAAACCCAGGTAAAAGGGACAGAAAACATTTTAAACAAAATCATAGGAGGAAAATTCCCTAGCCTAAAGAAGGAAATAGCTATCAATGTACAAGAAACACACAGAACAGAAAAAGACTATACCATAAAAAAAAAGGAATCACAGCACATATAATTGATGCACTAAATGTACAGAACCTAGAAAGAATATTAAAAGACATAGAAAGGCAGACTTCCCAATTGAAATGCTACAAGCCAAAAGGGCCCGGGGAGATATGCTGCAGACTGGGATCACAGGTGCCAGCCCAAGCTACTGTACCTCACAAAACTTTTGATTACCATAAAAGGAGAAAATTAAAAAAACATGATAAAATCAAATTTAAGCTATATAATTTATAAATACAGTCCCATACAAGATGCTAGAAGGAGAATTCTAATCCATAGATGTTTATATAGCCATGAATTCACAGGGAGTAAATAATCTTAGATGAATCAAACCAAAAACAAGGGAAACATGCACACACTACTACTACTACTATCTCCACCACCACCACCACCAACAGCAGCAGCAAAATAATAGGAATCAACCATTATTGATCATTTATATCCCATAATATTAATGATCTCAAATTCTAAAATTAAAAGTCACAGACTAACAGAATGGATGGGGAAACAGGATTGATTCGTCTGAGGCTTACAAGTAATACATGTCAATATCAAGAATAGACAATAACCTCAAGAGGTCGAAAAAGATATTCCAAGCAAATGGACATAAGAAGTAAGCTATCATAGTCATTTTAATATGTGGTTAATTAGAATTTAACCCAAGACTATTCAGAGGAGATAGGAGAGGATACTACCTACTTATCAAAGGAAAAATTCACTAAGGTGACATTTAAATTAACATCAAACATAGGGGCAACTTTGTAAAATAAATGCTGCTACAGCTTAAATTACATACTGATTCCAACAAACTGATAGTGAGACACTTCAGTACTCCACTCTCAACAATAGGCAGATTATCCAGACAAAAACTAAACAGAGAAATGCTGGAGCTAACAGACATTATAAGCCAAAAGGACTAAACGTGTGTGTGTGTGTGTGTGTGTGTGTGTGTGTGTGTGTGTGTGTGTATACTTTTTAACCAAACACAAAAGAATATATCTGTTGCTCAGCATCTCAAAGAACATTCTCAGAAATTGACAACATACCCAGTTACAAAAAAGACAACAGATACAAGAAAATTGAAAATACTTTCTGCATCCTATCAGACCACCATGCTTTATTTAAAACAGGACATAAACAACCACAAAACAACAGAAATCTTACCAGCCCTCTACTGAATAAAAACATATGAAGAAAAATATGAGAGAAATTAAGACTTTATAGAACCAAATGAAAATGAATACACAGCAATGTACAATCTTAGATACATGAAAGAAGTTTTTTAAAAGGTGCATAGCACTGAATACCTACATAAGAATTAATTAATTAGATAATTGCACTTTTAAACCCAAAAACATCTCATACTTACAAAGTGACAGAATGCCTGAAAGCTCTAAAACAAAACAAAGAAATCAAACCCAAATGAAGTAGAAGGGTAGATATAATCAAACTAAGACCTGAAAACAATGAAGGACAAGAAAAGAGAACAATAGAATAAAAAAAAATCAATAAAATAAAGAGTTGGTTCACAGAGAAAATCAGTAAGATAAACAATCCCTTATTGAAATTTTTTTAAAAGCCAAAGAGAATATCCAAATGAAACAAATCAAACAGAGAAAGGGAGCTCACACTGAGAAAAATCAGGATCAAGGACACAATTGGAAAACTTGGACTCCACCAAACTGGAAAAATCTAAAAGAAATAGATAATTTTTCAAGATACATGCCACTTACCAATGTTAAATATCACTTAAGGTTGATAAATTAGAAAAATCAAAGGGAATAAGCAATTGAAACAGACTTATAAAGCATATGAACTAGAAGCAGTCAATAAAAATCATGCCAAAAGAAAGAAAAACAACAACAACAACAAACACACACACACACACACACACACACACACACACACACACACAAAGGAGGAGAAAAGAAAGAAAGAAAAAAGAAAATGAAATCCAGTCAATGGAAAGACAGCTTTATACAAAATTCTACCAGACTGTCAAGGAACAGTTACTGCCAATATGCCTAAAAAATAATTCCAGAAAATATAAAGGGAAGTGTCTTGTCCAAAAAATTTTTCTGAGCCCACAATTAGTTATTCTGATACCCAAACCACATAAAGACCCAAAAATGAGAGAATTACAAAGCAGTTTTCCTCATGAATATTGATGCAAAATATACTCAATAAAATACTTGCAAACTGAATTCAAGAACACATCAAAAACATCATTCGCCATGATCAAGCATGCTTCATTTTAGAGATTCAGGAATGGTTCAACACATGTAAGCCTATTAATGCAATTTACCATATAAACAGACTGAAAGACAAAACTATATGAGCACCTCATTAGATGCTGAAAAGCCTTTGAAAAAGAGATCTTCATGATAAAAGTCCTCAAAAGATTAAGGATACAAAGGACACACCTAAACATAATAAAGGTAGTTTACAGCCAGGCCATAGCCAACTTGATCAACTTAATGGAGAGATACTCAAAGAAACAAGACAAGGTTGTCCATTCTCTCCAAAACCTATTCTTTATGGTGTTGGGCCTTGGGCTATGCAAAGACAGTTTGGTCTCCAGTAGAGCTGAGATGGTGAACCCCGGGACACAGTGGTGTTTCTCTCATGTCTCCTGAAACCCTGGCTCCTGTTGAAGTTACCGGCCCCCTCAGCCCCCACAAGAGAAGCATGGTTAGTAGTCATGTAAGCAATGTCCCAAGCTTCTGACCTTCAGGCTAAACTCCTCCCCATTTACCTAGCAACAGTAAGATAAAGCAGTCCACTATAAGAGGGGCTGTTTGGCCCCTCCTCACTCACTCTCTCCTCTCTCTTCCCCTTTCTCCCTCTCCCTCTCTAGCCTTTCTTCTCCCTCTCCTTTTCCTCCTTCTCTCATCTTGGCCATGGCAGGCCTCTCTCTCTCTCTTTTACATTCTGTCTTTCCCCCTGCCTTTCTATAATAAAGCTCTAAAACCATAGACAGTCTCTGCTCATCAAGGCATGCTGCACAGACTCTTGCCTATGTTGGAACCTCTCTCCCTCATCCCTCTCTCCCATAACCCCAGGGAACAGGGTGTTGCCCCAGGGCCCCCGTAGCGGGCTGCCCTTGTCCACCCCCTGTTGAGTGGGGTCAGTGGCTTAGATGCCCACCCGGAGCCAAGTGGAAAGCGTCTGGCCGCCCTCCCATGTCCACCTGCCCAGAGCATAGGAGGAACTCTGGCTGGACATGGGCTATCCTCCCTCCCTCCTCCTTCCCCTGTCCCCCATTTAGTTCCCACATTATGGTACTTGAAGTGATAGTTACAGCAAAGACAACTAAAGGAGATCAAGGCAATGGAATTTGGAAAAGAAGAATTCAGAGTATCCCTATTGACAGAGAATATGATAGGACATACAGATGACCCAAAAAATTCCACCTGGGAGCTCATACAGCTGATAAACACTTTCAGAAAAAGAGTGTGGATACAAGATTAACTAAAAAGAAAAAACAATAACCTTCCTATATAGAAATGAAAAATAGACTATGAAAAAGAACCAGGGACACAAGGCCTTTGACAATAGCCTCAAATAACATAACCCATCTTGGGGGTAATGCTAACCATGAAAGTAAAAGACTTGAATTCATAAAAATTTAAGACATCAAAGAAAGAAATTGAAGAAGGATATCAGAAGATGGAAAGATCTCACAGGTCCATGGATAAGTAGAATTAACATGTAAAAATGGCCATCCTACCAAAGCAATCTACAGATTCACTGCAATTCATATCAAAATTCCAACACAATTCTTCACAGATCTTAGAAGAAATGTCAACTTCATATGGAACTCTGGCTGGACATGGGCTATCCTCCCCCCCCCCCACTCCTTACCCTGTCCCCCATTTAGTTGCCACATTATGGTACTTGAAGTGATAGTTATAGCAAAGACCAAAACACCAAGAGAACTAAAAAAATTCCAAACAACAAAAGAACTGCCAAAGGTATCCCTATCCCTGATTTCATGTTGTACTACAGAGGAATCATTTCTTGAATACTGAAGACATATGGATTCTCTGTTTGCATCTAGAATAATAAAAGGAACATTATATTGACACAAAACCAGACAGATTTATTGAACATGGAATCTAATCCAGAGACAATGATGTGATAGAAGAGAAAGTAGAGAAGAGCCTTGAACTCATTGGCACAGAAGATTTTCTAAACAGAACACCTTTAGGCCAGGAAGTGAGATTTTAAAAACCTAATAAATGGTACCTCATGAAACAAAAGGGCTTGTGTGAGGCAAAGGACACTATCACTCCATCAAGGAGGCAGCCAACAGAATTAGAAAAATATTTTCATCAACTCCACATCTGATAGAGGACTAATACACAAACTATATAAACAACTGAAGATGTCAAGAAAAAAATAATCCATATTAAAAATTGGATGTAAATCTAAATAGAATTCTCTAATGAGGAAACTCAACTGGTTGAGAAACACTTAAAAAATGTTCAACATCCTTAGCCATCTGGGAAATGCAAATGAGAACTACTTTGAGATTTCATCTTACACCTGTCAGAATGGCTAAGATCAACAACACAAGAACAGCTCATGCTGGGGATACAGTAAGGAGCACATTCATTGATGGTGGGAGTGAAAACTTATACAGCTACTATGAAAGTCTGTATGGTCGTTGTGCTGGAAAATGGGAAATGATCTACCCAAAATTGAGTTTTACCATTCTTGGGCACATAGCTAAAGGATACTTCATCCTACCCAAGAGATATTTGCTCAACTGTGCTCACTGCTGCTCTGTTCACAAGAGCCAGAAATTAGAAATAACCTAGATCCCCCTAAAGAGAACATGGATAAAGACTGTCTAGTCTGTTTTCTCCCACTAGCACAAGTTTCTAGCAGCACCTCTCTTGAAGAACTGACCACCAGTTCTCCCTGGATGATGATTTAACTGCCTTTCTTGTTGACAATGGTTCTTGCCTGGGCAAAGCCTTATTTGCTGGTTATGATGCTCCAGGGCCATCTTCCCCTCCATTTTGGAACGGTTGTCCTAGGCACCAGGGCATAACAGTGGGTAAGAGACAGAAGGACACATTTGTGGGTGCTGAGGCCCAGAGCAAGAGAGGCATCCTGATTCTGAAGTACCCCATTGATCACGACATTGTCACCAACTGGTTCAATATGGAGATCTGGCACCAAACACTCTACAAAAAACTGCATGTGGTCCTCAAAGGGAACACTGTGCTGCTCACCATGTCCCCTAGAGCCCTAAGGCCAACTGTGAAAAGATGACCCACAATATGTTTAAGACTTATAAAACCACAACCGAGAGCTTCTGGGACAGGAAGAAGCCACTTAGCTTCTAAGACAGACCCCCCATTTCTGGCTGCAGAAATCCGGGCACCTTCCCCACCAGAGGAGAGGTGGTGGCCCAGGAGGGCTGTGACACCCAGAGCAGGTAAGGGAGCCATCTTGTCTCCTGGGTCCCTCTGAGACCAGTCTGCTCAGATCAGCTTGCAGACTGCTGAGGGTGAGCAGCAGACTGCAGAAGCAACAGAGCTTCTGGGACAGGTAGAAGCCACACAGCTTCTGGGACAGGCAGAAGCCACACAGCTTCTGGGGCAGATACCTGTTTCTGCAGCCATCTGGGCACCTTCTCTGCCACAGGAGAGGTGGCTGTCTGGGAGGGCTGCAACCCCCAAAGCAGTCTGTGCAGGTGAGTGCGCAGACTGCGGAGGCAACACATCTTCTGGAACAGGCCTTCGTCTTCAACCAGGAGGCAAGTCTGAACACCAGATTTCTGTGCAACTTCCCTGCAAGAGGAGAGCTGCCTAAAGAGAGTACTCTGACTACTGAGACTCAGAAGAGAGCTGGACTCCCAGGACAGCTGATAGAGGCTAACAGAATCACAGGAGGAACAAGTTCCAGCCAGAGACAACCATAACAACTAACTCCAGGAATTACCAAATGGTGAAAGGTAAACGTAAGAATCTTACCAACAGAAACCACTCACCTTCATCAGAACCCAGCACTCCCACCTCAGCCACTCCTGGATACACCAACACATCCAAAAAGCAAGATTCAGATTCAAAAACACATTTCATTATGCTGGTAGAGGACCTTAAGAAGGACTTTAATAACTCAGTTAAAGAAATACAAGAGAACAGCGCTAAAGAGGTAGAAGTCCTTAAAGAATCACAGGAAAACACTGCTAAACAGGTGATGGAATTGAAGAAAACTATCCAAGACCTAAAAAGGGATGTAGAAACAATAAAGAAAACCCAAAGTGAGACAACTCTGGAGATAGAAACCCTAGGAAAGAAATCAGGAACCATAGATGTGAGCATCAGCAATAGAATACAAGAAATCGAAGAGAGAATCTCAGGTACAAAAGATTCCATAGAGAACATGGGCACAACAATAAAAAAAATGCAAAATGCAAAAAGATTAAGATCAAACCTATGGATAATAGGGGTAGATGAGAATGAAGATTTTCAACTTAAAGGGCCAGCAAATATCTTCAAAACCAAATTCACACAATATCTTTCCACTATAATAGTGGGAGACTTCAACACCCCATTCTCACCATTGGACAGATCCTGGAAAGAGAAACTAAACAGAGACACATGGACATTAACAGAAATTATGAAACAAATGGATTTAATAGATAGCTACAGAACATTTTATCCTAAAACAAAAGGATATAATTTCTTCTCAGCACCACATGGAACCTCCTCCAAAATTGATCATATAAATTGGTCACAAAATAGGCCTCAACAGATACAAAAATATTGAAATTATCCCATGCATGCTATCAGATCACCACACATTAAGGCTGATCTTCAATAACAGCATTAATATTAGAAATCCAGCATTCACGTAGAAACTGAACAACACTCTACTCAATGATAACTTGGACAAGGAAGAAATAAAAAGAGAAATTAAAGACTTTTTAGAGTTTAATGAAAATGAAGCCACAACATACCCAAACTTATGGGACACAATGAAGGCATTCCTAAGAGGAAAACTTATAGCCCTGAGTGCCTCCAAAAAGAAACTAGAGAGAGCATACAAGGAGCCTGACAGCACAACTAGAAGCTCTAGATCTAAAGGAAGCAAATTCACAGAAGAGGAGTAGATGGCAAGAAATAATCAAACTCAGGGCTGAAATCAACCAAGTAGAAACAAAAAGTACTATTCAAAGAATCAACCAAACCAGGAGCTGGTTCTTTGAGAAAATCAACAAGATAGATAAACCCTTAGCCATACTAACTAGAGGGAACAGGGATAGTATTCTAATTAACAAAATCATAAATGAAAAACAAGACATAACAACAGAACCTGAAGAAATTCAAAACATCATCAGATCCTACTACAAAAGGCTATACTCAACAAAACTGGAAAACCTAGAAGAATGGACAACTTCCTAGACAGATACCAGGTACCAAAGTTAAACCAGGATCAGATTAACGATCTAAACAGTCCCATTTCCTCTACAGAAATAGAAGCAGTCATCAATAGTTTCCCAACCAAAAAAAGCCCAGGAACAGACGGGTTTAGTGCAGAGTTCTATCAGCCCTTCAGAAAAGAACTAATTAAAAACAAACAAACAAACAAACAAACAAACAAAAAACACAACCATGTAAGTAACCATCCAGGCTGTGCTGCTCCTCTATGCCTCTGGTCATACCACTGGGATATTGATGGAGTCCAGAGATGGGGTCACACCCAATGTGTACATCTATGAGAGCTCTGCTCTCCTTGTGCCATCCTGTGTCCGGACCAGCTGGCCTGTACCTGACAGCCTACCACATGAAATTCCTGACCACGTGTGGCTACAGTTCACCAACACAGCTGGGAAGGAAACTATGCCTAATATCAGAGAGAAGATGTGCTATGTTGCCTTAGACTTCCAGCAAGAGATGGCCACTGCTGCACTCTCTTCCTCCACAGACAAGAGCTATGAGCATCCATGTCATAACTATTGGCAATGAGCAGTACTGCTGCCCTTAGGCTTTTTTTTTTTAGCCTTCCTTCTTGGGTACAGAATCCTGTGGCAACCATGAAACTACATTCAATTCCATCATGAATATGACATTGACATTCTGTACATGTATAAATGATATTCATATTTCTATAATCTCCCTAACCTTTGTAGACTCCTGCTCACTTCTACAAACCTTTTCATCCCCTTAGTTCTGTTTCAGACATTGGTTTTGTTTGTTTGTTTGTTTGTTTGTGTTTGGGAACCCCAGAGTGTAACCCTGATTATCTGTATGACCATGAGTTAGAAACTCTATCTTGGAGCCCAGATACAGGACACGATATGGATCACTAGATATATGGAAGATAATGACTCTCTCTCCCTCAGAACCCACCAATATTTCAGCAAAGAAGGGCAAGGTTGAATGGGTCCCTCGCTGGCCCATGATTAACTGTGGGGAGGTTTTAGTCATGGGTAGCCTTTACATATACTCACACGTGTTGGGAAGTCGTGACTCTCCTGGTGGTCCTGTAATGAAGAAAACAGATTCCATAGCCCTTCTTTTTATGGTCCAGCTTTTATACACTTTCTCTCCTATTTTTTCTCTGAGGATCCATGAGGGTTCATGCCTAAACAATACCATTCAGCCACCTCTTATTATTGAGCAGTTATGCATATTATTCCTCATTGTAGTTTATTGTAAAAAGGGCTTCTCTGAATGAATCTTGGAGTAGCGTTTTCCCATGGTTATAAACATAGATACTTAGAAGGGAGCTTGACACGTTGAGACATTACATAAGCAACAGTAATAAATTCTCCCCTAGGGCCAAAGACATTCTCTATCCTCCTGTGGAACTGGCCTCAAATCCAATCACAGATACACTGGCTATCCCTATAACAGTTATGGCACTATTGTGTAGGTGGACACATATTTCTTGGCAGATTGGTATTGTACATCATAAGTTTCATGTCTGGTTAAGTCTGTTGATGCCATTACTCTGCCAGCATCCTGCAAACACAGTCCAGAACTATGAACGCTAACTAGGTGGAAGGAAGTTTTCAGCTCCATTGTAGCTTGATTTCTCTACATTGTGCAACCAACATGTGGGTTGTCTTTTGTAGCAGGTCTTATCATATATTCATGGTGCACAAACAGAAAGAATGTAAAGAACCTGTAGTATTTTCAAGATTTCTGGGGACATCCTGAACAAAATTTCATTTGGCACCTGGTGTTGGGATTTTTTTTTCCCGCTTGGATTTCAGCAGCAGTATTATGTAGACATATAGGCCATCTACCTGCTAAATGTATCTTTTGAGACTTTATCAATTGTATTATAAACAGTAAGTTTCCATGTGACTTTTCAAGTATATCCTTAGCTTTGGCTATCCCCTCATCCCACCAGCTTTTCTATCCTAGCTCTGCTTAAAATTTCCTCATAGGTAGAATATTTATATTAATGATTGTACAAGTAATGGGCTTATGAGAGGACAAAAAGTTTCACAACTTAAGCATTTCTGGGAAGCTATCAGAGAAGAAAGACTCAATATAAGAATCTATCCAAAAGAGGTGGCTTTTGAGTGGAGTAAAAGGCTCATGTTGCAACTGCAAGCCAAAACTGATACTGACACTGTCAGCATCATAGTTACTAATATCAATTAGTGTGGTGGGACCTTCACTCTTCTCACAGATTATTCTTGTGATGTCATCTAGGCATGACTAAAAGCAAACAAGTTAAGGAATGTGACTTTTTATTACCTCTGAAACTAATATGAAGTTGAGATTTCTGATTTCTTTGGAAATTGGGGTACATTATATTATGATTCTCTGGGAGAGAAAGGTAAAACAATGTCTTGCTAAAGCAGACACTGGTGGAAGGATGTTTTGCTAATGAAGATGCACATGAAAGAAGGTTTGGCTGAGGCCAACACATGGGTGACAGGATGATTTGCTGAGGTAGGTATTGTTGAGCAGATATTTTACAGAAGGAGACACAGGTTAGGTGTTTTGTTAAGACAGACTTGTTAGAGGAGAGGTGGTGTTAAGAAAGAATATAACTATGACCTCACAGACAGTGGGAGCAGTGTCTGGCATTGGTTCACCTTGCTCTGCTTCAATAAACTTTGCTGACCAGGCTCTGGGAAGGGTTTGCCAGCACAGAGGAATAAAAAGAAATATTTAAACATTTGACTTGGCTTTTTACAGATTGCAATTTATTAACAGTAAGGAGTACATAGAAAGTTAATTCGTAAATGCAAATCAGTAAAACAAAACCATAAAACATGCATACATATGCATGTTAAACAAATAACTGGATTTATAAGGAAACTTTAGAAAACAATATACTTTTAAATCTATATATGAGTAGGCAAAGCATACACAGAAGTTTTAGAGATAGGCATACAACTACTTGCATGAAATGTTTGTCATTAAGACAAATCAAAAGAGACTAATAATAAAATTATCAATAACAATGTTTACTGTTTATAATGCTAAAAAGCAGTTGGTAAGTGATTATCTCCAATACTACAGACATTTGAGTGCTCTCTCATAGTCCAGGGTCAGGGGTTGGAATATATACAATCTTAAACACCCATCAGGATGGATTTGGCCCGCTTGTTCTCTTTAAAATAAAAAGAAAAGAAAAGAAAAGAAAGAAAAGATTTCTTTTCTTTTCTTTTCTTTTCTTTTCTTTTCTTTTCTTTTCTTTTCTTTTCTTTTAAGTCGACCGTTCCAACTTCTTGATCCATATGATCCAAGAGTTCAAACTACCTCCAATAGAAGTCGTTTTATCACATCGGGTAAATCTTTATCACCCTCTTCCCTCTCCACTCCCCTTTCCTCCTCGTCTTACCCTAAAAGGAAAGGAAGAAGGAATTTAGGAATAAGGGACCGGAGGAGAAAAGAAGGGAGGAAAGGAGATGGGAGGATGATGGGGCAGAGGTGCAAGGGAGGAAGGAGAGGGAGGAGGGAGAGGGAGGGCTTGCTATCAGGAGGCGGGGCCTGTGCTCAGGCAAGGCACACGTGGACAATGAAGGATGCCCTGCCTTCTCTGTGACATCAGAATCCTTAGTAGAGAAAGCCAGAGAAGTCTAGGCAGGACTGGCAGACTACAGCAATGCGGCAACCTAGAAGCCTCTGCCAGAGTCTGTTCTAGGCACTTTCATCAATGGGGCTTTTAATCAGCAGGTTCTTGAGATGCAGGGATTACAGTCTGGTGGAGCCACAGCCAGAAGCCATAGCCGGACCCAGCTGCCTTTCTGGCAGTCGCAAGCGAAAAAGGAGCAGTTCGGAGGGGTTGGCAACAAGCCCTAACGTTCATGGACCTCAAAACCTGGGAATGTATCTACATCAAGTTTTCAACTACATCTACTGGAAAAGGGTTAAGATCTCATCTAATTATGCTTATGAAAACTTATTTTTGGACGGGAATGATAGCGACATTAAAATCCAAGCTCTGGGAAGAACATGGTGTTTACACAAAGTATTTTTATGTCAGTCGGGCTACTTTGCTAACATTCTCAAAGGTACTTGGAGACAATCACACCATGATGTTATAAATCTGATCATTAAGAATGAGGATATTGATACCCGATCTCTGCACGTTGTGTTTGGTTCCTTGTACAGGGATGCGGATTTGTCAATAACACCTCTGGAAGTTCCTCAAGTTTTGGCAGCAGCATGCCTGCTTCGGGTGGATCGAGTAATTCGTCAGTGTGAAACAATCATGAAGACAACGATCAACAGGAACACTGTGTGCTCCTATTATTTGGCAGCAGAAACCTATAGATTAAAAGCTGTAAAGACTGGATGCTTTGAGTGGCTTCTTTGCAATTTGATAGTACATCCAAGTGTGGCACTTTACAAGGAGGTAGATATGAAGTTGATGTATCTCCTAGCATTTTCTTCTGACTTACTAGTCATGAAAAGGGAGATCGATGTATATACCACACTGAAAACATGGATGTTCCTTTACCTTAATCCATCCTGGAACGGAACCGAGGGGCAGCTTTTACAACATGCGAACAACTGGCTTTACACCTACATGGGAAATGTTAATAATATCAGTTTTCTTGAAAGTGAAGATGGACTAATATTTCAGCCAATATTTAAAAAGCTGAGGTTTCAGCACATCACCCGTGACTTGGAGTGCACAACTATTCTTGAACAAGATCGACTAATACCTATGGAATGGTTGTCATCCATTTATAAACAACAGTGGATGACTATGCTGCGAGCACAAGAATATACGAAAATTGGACCACAGGTCATCAATGAAGAAGAACTCGAAGAATGCACCATGAGGTGTGGTACAATGATCCCCGAAGATGGTAGTTATATTTGGAAGTGGTCAGTTGGACGACTTGCCTTTCCTTTACATGTGATATTTACCAGGCAGTGTGTAATTTTAAGGCAACGGTGGTGTCAGCAGTGTGACGGTATTGCCTGCGTAAACCATATGCGAAATGTCATATTTAGAATAACTTTGGTGTGTTTTGATTCCAACGAAAGAGTAACTTTCAGAAAAACAACAGGTTATAAAATCCTCACCTTCGTATATAACGAGGAGCAAATTGTAATGAAATTGCATAGTGATGTTCTTACCTTCCCTTTGTATATATTCTGCAATTTCCTGTTCATAAATCTAGAAAATGCAGAAAACAAGTAATCTTATCAATTATTAGACCATAAGCGTTTTATAAATATTGAATGGCTCATTTAATAAAAATGAAAGTGAAGACGGACTAATATTTCAGCCAATATTTAAAAAGCTGAGGTTTCAGCACATCACCCGTGACTTGGAGTGCACAACAATTCTTGAACAAGATCGACTAATACCTATGGAATGGTTGTCACCCATTTATAAACAACAGTGGATGACTATGTTACGAGCACAAGAATATGGGAAAATTGGATCACAGGTCTTCAATGAAGACCTTCTGTGTAATGACTACAGTGAAGAAGATCAACAACAATTTCAAAGTTCTTTGGAGTCTAATACCACCAGAAGTGACTGCTTCCCTCCATCACCTTATTTCCATGTATTTCCGAAGAAAACTTTTACTTCCAACAAAGTATTTGTCAAATCAAATCAAATAAAGCCAGTCTTCTGATTTAAATTCACCATCGAGAGTCAAGCTTGGAATGGAAATAAGAGACTATATTTGCAAGGAAAAACACCTCAATGAACTTGTTAAGTAGATTTGGCCCTAGCTAGAGCTGAAACAAAATATAATCACTCCATTGCTGAAACTGTTGTGAACCAATGCATTTATTATGACATTATTATAAGACGTAAATCATTGGTTAAAAGGGAATATTTGAGATTACTCACTGTCTGTGTGGGCTTGTCAAGTTTGGGTTCAGAAAACATTTACTGCTGACTATCTCTAACTAACTATATATGCACACATACAGACATTTATCTTATACTTAAATTTCATGTCGTATCCTGCATGAGCAAGTGAATTATATATACAATATATTTACATAAGAGTATATAATATGTAATATATTTATGTATAAACATATTAATATATTTATGTAATGTATTTATATATTGATGTAAGTGTAAATACCAAGAATCCAATTTTTGAAAGGAATTAACAAGATAGCAAATGGAAAATAGGCCTTCATGATTATATATTTATATATTTATGTAATTATATATGCAATATATTTACATAGAAGTATATATACTTATGTAATATATTTATGTATTGATGTTAGTGTAAATACCAAGAATACAATTTTTGAAAGGGATTAACAAGATAACAAATGGAAAATAGGCCTTCATATTACCTATCATCCGGCTATGAAGATCTGAGCTGTGTCATAGTATCCTGATCAATTTCTCGTCTTAGTTTCTTTGGTTGCAGTGATTTTATTTTTTTAAAAGACCTTATGAAAACACCTTATGGGAAACAGTTTGAATTATCTCAGACTTTGTGTCTCTAGGCTTCCATAGCATGAGGGTGAAAAAGCTGGTCACATAACAGCTACAATAGAAAGTGATGGCCTTAATGCAAGTACTCTAGTAACTTTCTCCGTTGTGTAGAGTTCAAGATGAGAGTCAAGGAATAGTGCCACCCAGGATTGTTAGGTCTTCCCAAGTCACTTTATGCAATCAAGATAACCTCCAACAGGCATTCTCAGAGCCTGGACTCTCACATGATTGTAGATGCTGTCACAACTCTTCCTCTGGTCAACATGATCCAGGAACACACAACTTTTTTTTTTTTAATGTGGTTTAGATTCTTTTGTTGTTGTTGTTTTTATTAGATATTTTCTTAATTTACATTTCAAATGCTATTCTGAAAGTCCCCTCCCCCCCTCCCCCCTCCCTGCTCCCCTGTCCACCCACTCCCACTTCTTGGCCCTGGCGTTCCCCTATATTGGGGCATATAAAGATTGCAGTACCAAAGGGCCTCTCTTCCCAATGATGACCGACTAGGCCAGCTTCTGCTACATATGGAGCTAGAGACACAGGTTCTGGGGGTTCTGGTTAGTTCATATTGTTGATACTCTTCTAGGGTTGCAGACCCCTTCAGCTCCTGGGGTTCTATCTCTAGCTTCTCCATTGTGGGCCCTGTGATCATCCCTCTTATAGATGATTATGAGCATCCACTTCTGTATGAGACAGCTATATCAGGGTCCCTTAAGTAGGCACTAGCTGTCCTATGCCATAGTGTCTGAGTTTAATGACTGATTATGAGATGGATCCCCCCTGGTGGTATAGTCTCTGTATGGTCCATCCTTTCATCTTAGCTCTAAACTTTGTCTCTGTAACTCCTTTCATGGGTATTTTGTTTCCTCTTCACAGGAGGAATGTTCATAGGTGCGCGACCAGAAGGAAGAACTACAAGAACACAAAACGTTTAACATAGAACCTATAAGATTCAAAGACCCGATTATAGGTAAATAGTCACTCACGTTACCCAATGACTTCTTTTGTGATTGGGTTACCTCACTAAGGATTATATCCTCCAGATACATCCATTTGCCCAAGAATTTCATAAATTCATTTTTTGATAGCAGAATATTACTCCATTGTATAGATGTACCACATTTTCTGTATCCATTCCTCTGTTGAGGGACATCTGGGTTCTTTCCAGCTTCTGGCCCATTATAAATAAGGCTGCTATAAACATAGTGGAACATGTGTCCTTTTTACCAGTTGGAACATCTGGGTATATGCCCAGGAGAGGTATTGCTGGATCCTCTGGTAGTACTATGTCCAATTTTCTGAGATAATGCCAGACTGACTTCCAGAGTGGTTGTACAAGCTTGCATTTCCACCAGCAATAGGAGGGAACACACCACTTTTAAGCCATAACCTTCCAACCCTTGGTCTTCATAGGTTCACAACCATGGTATGGTACAAAATTCACTTTATCCAACTTTAAAAGTCCCCATAAATAGTTCCCTTGATCATTGTGGCTGGTTCTGTGCCAATGCCATGATGATTTTACTACTATAGATTTATAGTCTAATTTGAACTGGGAATGGAGTTCCCAGCAGTTCCTTTTTAATTCAGGGTCATTTTAGCTATCCTGAGTTTTTATTTTATTTTCTAGATGAAGCTGGGAGTTGTCCTTTCTAGGTCTTTACCTTATTTCCCTTGGTTACTAGGCCTCATCTGCTTATGCTGCTTCCTAAGGTTACTAGGCTTTACCTATGACTACTAGTACTCACATGTACACCATGCCTCCTATGGATATTCCAGTTACCCACCATTACTAGGCCTCCCATGGATGCCAGGTACTGAAAAAGCCTTTCAGTCGTCCCGGGCTAAGGAAGCTAGGAGCATTTACCACATCTCCAGTGCTTACCAACCTTCTCATACTCATCCAGCCACCAGGGTACTAGGATCTACCTGATTACAAGGCCTTCCATACTCTCCGGGCCTCCCTTGGTTAAGAGCACTCAGTTGCTTGCCAGGCCTCACATGATTACTAGGCCTCATGTGGTTTCTAGGTTTTTCATGGTTTTGAGAGTTTCCATGTATAATAAGCTGCTCATACTAACCAGGCTTTCCCTATATACCTGGCCTAACTTGCCATCCAAGACTCTTTTATTTACTAGATTTCCCATGCTTCCTGTGCATCTTATGCTTGCCTACCAGGCGTCTCACATTTACAGAACTCACATTCTTACTATCCTTCCAAGATGTCCAGGTCTGTCTTTCTTTCTAGGATTGCCATAGTTACTAGGCCTCCCCATTATTGCTTGGCTAATTATACTCCCCAGGCCTCCTAAGCTTTCTAGCACTCCTGAGATTTTCAGACTCTTAAGTTTATTAGAAATCCCTTTAGTTCTAGGTCTCTCATGCTTTCCAGGGATTGCACGGGTTCTAGGACTCCTATGTTTATTAGGCCTTCCAAAGTTTGCCAGGCTTCTCCTTTACATTGGGCCTCCTTCCTTTTCCAGGAGTTTCAGGTTAACAAGTCCTTTGTGTTTATCATGCCCCCTGTCCCTACTCAGATTCCTGTGTTTCTGGGTCTACCTTGGGTTCTAGGATTCTCCTGCTTACTAAGCTTGCTTCCCATGCTTTGATTTTTCTCATCCTTATCAGGACTGCTAAACTTTCCGGACCTCTGAGGCTTAACAGGAAGCTGATGTATCTTCTTCAGACCTCCCATTTTTTCTAGGCCTCCAATGCTTTCCCAGTTGTTTTTTGGGTTCGAAGATACAGATGCTTACTAGGTTTACCCATATTGGCCAGGCTCCTAATGCTGATCAGGCCTCCCATGTTTATTAAGCATCCTTCCATGCTTGCCAGGTCTTACTTGGGTTCTAGGATGCCTCTGTTTACTAGACCTCCCCATATCCCCATATTCAGAGGCTTCTCATTCTTACCAGAACTCTAAGCTTTCCAGGCCTCCCCCTGACTTACCAAGACTCCCATATTTTTCAGACATCCCATCCTAACTGTTTCCCAATGTCTGGGATCCCAATGTCAATGATCAACACATGATCTTCTGGGCTCTTCCAAAGGGCTGGTGTATCTTTTCCAGATATGCCCTCTATATCACTCTAACCACAAATTGATTCAACTCCACTATCATGGCTGTTCTTGGTGATTAACCCATGGTACTGGCATCTCCAATACACTGGGGTCTTCCACTGCATCTAGGCTTCACCAATGCTACTCATAGGCTATCTTTGTGATGACAGACCTCAAATCCTTTGCATCATTTCTCAGTCCTAGGCTATCAACTTCAACTGAAGCTGCACCTTCTCCAATGGCCTTCCATTGCCTCTCATAGTTCCAAGCCTCAGCTGCTCTTCATGACACCTTCATGCTTCAAAAACAGGTACCACATGGGAGACTCTTACACATTACCAAGTATAACTGCATCACAAGGTAAAACCTTGGCTATCTCTGGTACATAGCTTATTTGTTCTTTTCTCAGAAAACAATTCCCAGAAGATTTCGCCTCAGTGATGTTGGTCTCTTTTTGATCACCACTAATTTCTTATCTCCAGCTAACCAACAACAATTGTCCTAGTATTCCCTTCTATTCTTTTTGTTGTTGTTGTTGTTTTGTTTTATTTTTTTAAGACAAGGTTTCTCTGTATAGCTCTGGCACTCCTGGAACACTCTTTGTAGACCAGGCTGGCCTTGAACTCAGAAATCTGCCTGCCTCTGCCTCCCAAGTGCTGGGATTAAAGGCATGTGCCACCACGCCCGGCTTGGAGCCATATGGCCAAAGCTGTTTACAGGATCTGTAACATGAACCCCTTGTACTATTACATTATCTCTAGCATTCTTATATCCAACTTTTTCACTGTCATGAGCCATCATAGAACAAGATAATTGGTAGTAGGTGATGTTCCTGAAATGACTTGGCTTTAGATTGTATCTACAACAAAGCTCTGACAGGCATTGCCCAGGAATAAGTTATTTTAAGAAATATTCCTGCTATTAATATGCTTTTCTTGTTATTATTATACGTATATAACAACCACTAGGTATTAGCCTACCCTTTTTTCAGCAGATCTCTGCATATCTATGAAGATGTACTGTCTTGTTGTGGTGTCATATACACATATAAATGACTTCTTAATTCTTAATGATGATCCTGTAAGAATTTCTAAAATTATATCAGTGATTTTTAAAGCCCTTTTATAGTGGGACTGCTTTAGATTATTTTTTCAACTTTTATTAGATATTTTCTTATTTACATTTCAAGTGTTATCCAGAAAGTTCCCTATACCCTCCCCCCTCCCAGCCCTGCTCCCCTACCCATCCGCTCCCAGCCCTTGGCCCCGGTGTTCCCCTGTATTGGGGCATATAAAGTCTGCATAACCAAGGGGCCTCTCTTCCCACTGATGGCCAACTAGGCCATCCTCTTCTATATATGCAGCTAGAGACACGAGCTCAGGGATACTAGTTAGTTCATGGTTATTCTTCCACCTATAGGGTTGAAGACCCCTTCAGCTTCTTGGGTACTTTCTCTAGCTCCTTCTTCCTTGGGAACCCTGTGTTCCATCTAATAGCTGACCGTGAGCTTCCACCTCCATGTTTGCCAGGCATTGGTATATTTTCCCCCGAGACAGCTATATAGGGCCCTTTCAGCACCATCTTGCTGGCATATGATATAGTGTCTATGTTTTGTGACTGATTGTGGGATGGATCCCTGGCAGCCATAGTCTTTGGGTCCATCCTTTGTATTCAGCTGCACAAATGCTCTCTTTAACTCTTTCAATGTGTGCTTTGTTGAATTAAGATCCTTCCCCACTGTACAGGTGTAAAACTAGAAGGAAGAAGAACTCATAGTACACAAATCATTTAACATAGAACCCATCAGATCCAAAGACCCGATTATAGGTGTATAGTCACTCATGTACAATACACTCAAGAAAACACTTACCCAATGATCACTCAGGATGATGGCCTCCAGATCCATCCATTTGTCTAAGAATTTCATATATTTATTGTTTTTAATAGCTGAGTAGTATTCCATTGTGTAAATATACCAAATTTTTTGTATCCATTCCTCTGTTGAGGGACATCTGGGTTCTTTCCAGTTTCTGGCTATTATGAATCAGGCTGCTATGAACATAGTGGAACATGTGTCCTTGTTACCAGATGGAATATCTTCTGGATATATGCCCAGTAGAGGTATTGCTGGATCTTCCGGTAGTACTATGTCCAATTTTCTGAGGAACCGCCAGAATGATTTCCAGAGTGGTTGAACCAGCTTGCATTCCCACCAACAATGGAGGAGTGTTCCCCTTTCTCCACATCCACGCCAGCATCTGTTGTCACTTGAATTTTTGATCTTAGCCATTCTTACTGGTGTGAGGTGGAATCTCAGGGTTGTTTTGATCTGCATTTCCCTGATGATTAAGGATATTGAACATTTTTTCAAGTGCTTCTCAGCCATTCGGTATTCCTCAGTTGAAAATTCTTTGTTTAACTCTGTGCCCCAATTTTTAAAGGGGATATTTGATTTCCTGGTGTCCACCTTCTTGAGTTCTTTATATATATTGGATATCAGTCCCCTATCTGATTTAGGATTGGTAAAGATCCTTTTCCAATCCGTTGGTGGTCCTTTTGTCCTGTTGACAGTATCTTATGTCTTACAGAAGCTTTGCAACTTTATGAGGTCCCATTTGTCTATTCTTGATCTTACAGCACAAGCCTTTGCTGTTTTGTTCAGGAAAATTTCCCCAGTGCCCATATCATCGAGGCATTTCCCCACTTTCTCCTCTATAAGTTTCAGTGTCTCTGGTTTTAACACCTCCAGGAAGTTGGTGAATCTGAACTGGAATCATGTTCCTCTATTCTTACCTAGTTAAGGGTCAGAAGATGTACTATCGACGGTCAACACGGTCGTGGTAAACAACTTTTCCGACAGAAAAATCCACTGGATAGTTTTAGCTCCCTTGTCAAAGATCAGGTGAGCATAGGTGTGAGGATTCATTTCTGGGTCTTCCATCCTATTCCATTGATCTACCTGTCTGTTGCTGTACCAGTACCATGCAGTTTTTGTTAAGATTGCTCTGTAGTACAGCTTGAGGTCAGGCATGGTGATTCCACCAGAGGTTCTTTTATTGTTGAGAAGAGATTTCGCTAGTCTAGGTTTTTTGTTATTCCAGATGAACTTGCTAATTGTCTTTTCTAGATCCTTGAAGAATTGAGTTGGAATATTGATGGGGATTGCATTGAATCTGTAGATAGCTTTTGGCACGATAGCCATTTTTACTATATTGATTTTGCCAATCCATGAACATGGGAGATCCTTACATCTTCTGAGATCTTCCTCAATTTCTTTCTTCAGAGACTTGAAGTTCTTGTCATACAAGTCTTTTACTTCCTTCGTAAGAGTCACTCCAAGATATTTTATATTGTTAGTGACTATTGTGAAGGGTGATGTTTCCCTGATCTCTTTCTCAGCCAGTTCATCCTTTGTATAGAGAAAGGCCATCGATTTGTTTGAGTTAATTCTATATCCAGCTACAGCACTAAAGCTGTTTATCAGGTTTAAGAGTTCTCTGGTGGAGATTTTGGGGTCACTTATATATAGTATCATATCATCTGCAAATAGCGATAATTTGAGTTCTTCCTTTCCAATTTGTATCCCCTTGACCTACTTTTGTTTTCGGATCGCTCTGGCTAGGACTTTAAGTACTTATAACTTATCCATCCCTCTTTCACCCGTCGGAACAGACCAGGGACTAAAATCACCCTAACGAAGGTCAAAGAGAGGTAAATCAAACTACAACCGGTGACCAAACGACATCTAACGAAAATAGTACAAATCCATTTCCGGAACTTAAGGACTAGAAAGGTTCTGGAAATAGTACTTACCCACAACCTAAAACTCAAATGCTTTCTCAGCATCTAAGGAGATGATCATGTGTTTTTTATCTTTGAGTTTGTTTATATAGTGTATTACGTTGATGGATTTCCATATATTAAACCATCCCTGCATTCCTGGGATGAAGCATACTTGGTCATGATGGATGATCTTTTTTGATGTGTTCTTGGATTTGGTTGGCAAGAATTTTGTTGAGTATTTTTGCGTTGATATTATTAAGGGAAATTGGTCTGAAGTTCTCTATCTTTGTTGTGTCTTTCTGTGGTTTGGGTATCAGAGTAATTGTGGCATCATAGAAAAAATTGGGTAGTGTGCCTTCAGATTCTATTTTGTTGAATACTTTGAGAAGAACTGGAACTAGGTCTTCTTTGAGGTCTGATAGAACTCTACACTAAACCCATCTGGTCCTGGGCTTTCTTTGGTTGGGAGACTATTAATGACTGCTTCTATTTCTTTAGGAGATATAGGGCTGTTTAGGTCATTGATCTGATCCTGGTTTAACTTTGGAACTTGTTATCTGTCTAGAAAGTTATCTATTTCATCCATATTTTCCAGTTTTTTTGAATATAACCTTTTGTAGAAGGATCTGATGGTGTTTTGGATTTCCTCAGGATCTGTTGTTATGACTCCCTTTTCACTTCTGATTTTGTTGATTCGGATGCTATCCCTGTACCCTCTAGTGAGTCTGGCCAAGGGTTTGTCTATCTTGTTGACTTTTTCAAAGAACCAGCTCCTGGTTTGATTGATTCTTTGGATAGTCCATTTTGTTTCCACATGGTTGATTTCACCCCTGAGTTTGATTATTTCCTGCCGTCTACTCCTCTTAGGTGACTTTGCTTCCATTTGTTCTAGAGCTTGCAGATGTGCTGCCAAGCTATTGGTGTATGCTCTCTCCATTTTTTTTTGTAGGAACTCAGAGCTATGAATTTACCTCTCAGGAATGCTTTCATTGTGAGGGTATTTAAGCCCATACAACACCGAAGTAAAAGTAATTTGAGATCTTTCAGAAATTAAAGAAAGAAATAAGGAAGGAACTGGTTTCATAGTAACTCATCTCACAACAAGTCAAAGGTTCACTTACTACCTGTTCTGCTACTTATGTTGTTATTGAATAGCAGCCTTAGTCCATCGTGATCTGATAGGATGCATGGGATAATTTCAATAATTTTTGAATCTGTTGAGGGCTGTTTTGTGGCCAATTATGTGATCAATTTTGGAAAAGGTGCCATGAGGTGCTGAGAAAAAGGTATATCCTTTTGTTTTAGGATGAAATATTCTGTAGATATCTGTTAAGTCCATTTGTTTCATAGCTTCCGTTAGTTCCACTGAGTCTCTGTTTAATTTCTGTTTCCAGGATCTGTCCATTGATGAGAATGGGGTGTTGAAGTCTCCCACTCTTATTGTGTGAGGTGCAATGTTTGTTTTAAGCTTTACTAAAGTTTCTTTAATGAAAGTGGCTGCCCTTGCATTTGGAGCATAGATATTCAGAATTGAAAGTTCCTCTTGGAAGATTTTGCCTTTAATGAGTATGAAGTGCCCCTCTTTGTCTCTTTTGATAATTTTGGGTTGAAAGTCTATTTTATTCAATATTGGAATGGCTACCCCAGCTATTTTCTTTGGGCCGTTTGCTTGGAATATTTTTTTCCAGCCTTTCACTCTGAGGTGGTTTTCCTGAGGTGTGTTTCGTGTAGACAGCAGAATTTCGGGTCCTGTTTGTGTAGCCAGTCTGATAGTCTATACCTTTTTATCGGAGAATTGAGGCCATTGATATTAAGCGATATTAAGGAACAGTAATTGTTGCTTCCTGTCATTTTTGTTTTTAGAGTTGGAATTCTGTTCTTGTGGCTGTCTTCTTTTTGGTTTGTTGAAGGATTACTTTCTTGCTTTCTCTAGGGAAGAGTTTCTGTCCTTGTATTGGTGTTTTTCTGTTATTGTCCTTTGAAGGGCTGGATTTGTGGAAAGATATTGTGTGAATTTGAATTTGTCGTGGAATCCTTTGGTTTCTCCGTCTACGGTAAATGAGAGTTTTGCTGGGTACAGTAGCCTGGGCTCGCAATTGTGTTCTCTTAGCGTCTGTATAATCTCTGTCCATGATCTTCTGGCTTTCATAGTCTCTGGTGAGAAGTCTGGAGTAATTCTGATAGGCATGCGCTTATATGTTACTTGACCTTTTTCCCCTTGCTGCCTTTAATATTCTGTCTTTATTTAGTGCGTTTGTTGTTCTGATTATTATGTGTCAGGGGGAATTTCTTTTCTGGTCCAGCCTATTTGGAGTTCTGTAGGCTTCTTGTATGTTTATGGGCATCTCATTTTTTAGGTATGGAAAATTTTCTTCTATTATTTTGTTGAAGATATTTGCTGGCCCTTTAGTTTGAGAGTCTTCCTTCTCATCTACTCCTATTATCCTTAAGTTTGGTCTTCTCATTGTGTCCTGGATTTCCTGGATACTTTGTGTTAGAATCTTTTTGCATTTTGCATTTTCTTTGATTGTCTTGTCTATGCTCCCTATAGAATCTTCTGTGCCTGAGATTCTCTCTTCTATCCCTTGTATTCTGTTGCTGATGCTCATATCTATGGTTCCTGATTTTTTTCCTATGGTTTCTATCTCCAGGGTTATCTCCTTTTGGTTTTTCTTAATTGTTTCTACTTCCATTTTTAGGTCCTGGATGGTTTTGTTCCATTCCATCACCTGTTTGGTATTCTTTTCCTGTAACTCTCTCAGTATTTCCTCTTTAAATGCTTTTAGTTGTTTATCTGTGTTTTCCTGTAACTCTCTAAGTTTTTCCTCTTTAAATGCTTCTAGTTGTTTATCTTTGTTTTCCTGTGTTTCCTACTTATAGTCCTCCATCATCATCATGACCAGTGATTTTATATCTATGTCCTGCTTTTCTGGTGTGCTGATGTATCTAGGACTTGATGTGGTGGGTGAGTTTGGTTCTGGTGATGCCAAGTACCCTTGTATTCTGTTGCTTCTGTTCTTGTGCTTGCCTCCTGCCATCTCTGCCCGAGGAGACCTGGCGTTGGTGCAGACCAGAAAGGACCCACTGTTCTGCCCTGGGCCTTTATCAGTCTTTTGGCTGATGTGTCAAGTTCCACGAGATTGGGCCGGAACAGAGGCTGTGTTCCCCTGCTCACCTCAGGTCCCAAGATAGCTTGGGGAGTCCCAAAAGAGCCTAGGAGAGTGCACCGCACCTGTGGCCAGAGACCCGAGCTGGTGCTGGGCGGGCCGGACCAGACCAGAAGGGAGGGGCTGTTCTGCCCTGGGCCACTATCAATCTCGCTGCTGGTTTCTTAGGTTCCACAAGATTGGGCTAGAACAGAGGCTTTGTCCCCCTGCTCACTTGAGGTCCCCAGATAGCTTGGAGGGTCCTGGAGGAGCCTAAGAGAGTGCACAGCACCTGAGGCCCGAGCCTTGAGCTCCTGATGTGATCTTAAAGTCCTGGAGTTGCTGGGCTCAGAGGAAAATGGTGGGGTGGAGGGTGCTCTGTCTGGGAGAGGCCCAGCCTCCGGTGGGGCCGAGTTCTCGGATCCTGCCCCTGGGGGTAACTGCTGACCCACTGTTCCCAACACCACCTCTGCACTGCACTCACACGTAACCCGGATGCGATCGATCTTAAAGTCCTGGGGTGTGTGAAGCACAGGACAGGCCCTAGCTGTGTCTGCTGGGCTCAGAGGAAAGATGGCGGGGTGGCGGGTGCTCTGGCTGTATTAGATTCTTTTCTGATAGTCAAAACTGCAAAGAGAACTCTGTCAGTCTCCCATGTGTCACCAGTTAATTGCTTCTTAGATAGTAACCAGACTTTCTACTACTCAGAGAACATTCCAAGAGGTTGTAAAACCATTAACCAAAGGTCATAAAAAGGGGATTAACGATTTATTATAGGGCCTAGGACAGAAGATAAAATATTGACTGGGTTTATCTGTAGAAAACTTCACTAATAACTTAGGTATGTTTTTTTGTCATTTTTAAAAAATTTATTTATTAGATAATTTCTTCATTTACATTACAAGTGCTATCCCAAAAGTCCCCTATACCCTTCCCCCGCCCTGCTCCCCTACCCAACCACTCCCAATACTTGGCCCTGGCATTCCTCTGTACTGGGGCTTACAAACATTGCTAGACCTAGGGACTTTCTTCCCCAGTAATGGCCAACAAGGCCAACTTCTAATACATATGCTGCTAGAGACGTGAGCTCTGGGGTTAGGTATGGTTTTTAACTTTCACTGAATATGTGGATATGTGATAGGCGATGGATGTTTAGTCAGATAATTACTCCTGTAAACATTCTCTGTTGTACACTGCTATTTCAGTTTATGATTTGAACTTTACGTGTGAATCTGTGATCCAAGTTTTACCAGAGGATCATGTATTCTGAAAAGATGCATAAGTACTGAGGACAAAGAGATGAGTCAGACCTGAGCAGAGGACAGTTTTTAGACAGAAATTTTATTTAGTCAGATCTGAACAGAACTTAAGAGAGAGCAGAAGGAGCAGGCAGGCTTCTCCTTACCATGGGACAGAACAGGTCTTTTCTTAAGAACAAGGTAGGCT
Source organism: Mus minutoides (assembly GCA_902729485.2). Taxonomy (NCBI): domain Eukaryota; kingdom Metazoa; phylum Chordata; class Mammalia; order Rodentia; family Muridae; genus Mus; species Mus minutoides. Next base: position 2,972,555 of record LR749516.1, on the reverse strand, counting down.
TAGTCTTATTAAAAGGAACAAAGCTTTTTTCTTACAAACTTGGGTTTAATTCATTTAGCATTAAAAGGGTAGAAGCTTTTTCATTCTCTATGCAATAAAGATTGGCGCTCAGTTTTCTTCCATAATGAGTGACTTCTTTCTGCCCTGCTGCTTGGTCTTTTGTTCCAAAAGTGTTTGGATATGTAAGTGTGTGTGTGCATTCGTGTCAGTGTGTGTGTGTGTGTGTGTGTGTGTGTGTCTGTGTGTGTCTGTGTGTGTCTGTGTGTGTGTGTGTGTGTGAGTATATAATTGTGAGAATATACTCAAGCTGAACCCAACTGGTTTGAATGGAAATATACAAATGTGCATGCATTAATCTGTATATGAATTTATGTGAGTTTATGCATATTTGCTTATGTAAAAGTTTTTCATTCTGTGAACGTTATTCTCTTCTGGTTCAATAGAATTTTATTGCTCCAAAGAAAAGAGTGTGTGCATGAAACTCAAGAAGAAGGAAGATCAAAATATGGACACGTCACCCCTTCCTAGAATTAAGAACAAAGCACACATTGAGTTACAGAGATCATGTGTGAAGCTGAATCCAAAGGATGGACCCAATGACTGTGGCTGCCAGGGATCCATACCACAATCAGCCACCAAACATAGACACTATAGCATATGCCAGCAAGATAGTGCTGAAAGGGCCCGGATATAGCTATCTTGTGGGAAACTATACCAATGCCTGGCAAACATGGAGGTGGAAGCTCACAGTCAGGTATTAGATGGAACACAGGGTTCCCAAGGAAGGAGCTAGAGAAAGTACCCAAGGAGCAGAAGGGGTCTTCAACCCTATAGGTGGAAGAAGAACATGAACTAACTAGTACCCCTGAGCTCATGTCTCTAGCTGCATATATAGAAGAGGATGGCCTAGTTGGCCATCATTGGGAAGAGAGGCCCCTTGGTCATGCAAACTTTATATGCCCCAGTACAGGGGAACGCCAGGGCCAAGATGTGGGAGCGGGTGGGTAGGGGAGCAGGGCCGGGAGGGGGGAGGGTATAGGGAACTTTCTGGATAACACTTGAAATGTAAATGAAGAAATTATCTAATAAATGTTGAAAAAAAAAAAAAGAAAATTGGACATAGTACTACCGGAATATCCTGCAATACCTCTACTGGGCATATATCCAGAAGATGTTCCATCTGGTAATAAGGACACATGTTCCACTATGTTCATAGCAGCCTTATTCATAATAGCCAGAAACTGGAAAGAACCCAGATGTCCCTCAACAGAGGAATGGATACAAAAAATTTGGTACATTTACACAATGGAGTACTACTCAGCTATTAAAAACAATAAATATATGAAATTCCTAGACAAATGGATGGATCTGGAGGGCATCATCCTGAGTGAGGTAACCCAATCACAAAAGAACTCACATAACATGTACTCACTGATATGTGGATATTAGCCCAAAAACCTAGATTACTCAAGATACAATTTACTAAACACATGAAACTCAAAAAGAATGAAGATCAAAATGTGGACACTTCGTCCCTTCCTAGAATTAAGAACAAAGCACACATTGAAGGAGTTACAGAGATCATGTGTGAAGCTGAATCAAAAGGATGGATCAACCAGTGACTGTGGCTGCCAGGGATCCATCCCATAATCAGCCACCAAACATAGACACTATTGCATATGCCAGCAAGATAGCTGAAAGGGCCCGGATATAGCTGTCTTGTGGGAGACTGTTCCAGTGCCTGGCAAACACAGAAGTGGATGCTCACAGTCAGCTATGAGATGGAACACAGGACTCCCAAGGAAGGAGCTAGAGAAAGTACCCAAGGAGCTGAAGGGGTCTTCAACCCTATAGGTGGGAGAATAACATGAACTAACCAGTACCGCCAGAGCTCGTGTCTCTAGCTGCATATATAGCAGAAGATGGCCTAGTTGGCCGTCATTGGGAAGAAATGCCCCTTGGTCATGCAGACTTTATATGCCCCAGTACAGGGGAACGCCAGGGCCAAGATGTGGGAGTGGGTGGGTAGGGGAGCAGGGCGGGGATGGGGGAGGGTATAGGGAACTTACTGGATAACACTTGAAATGTAAATGAAAAAAAAAAAGGTTATGTAAAATAAACTTGTGTTTGCTGCAGTATTCAGTGACAATGCCCCCAAATCTATTTCTTGCCTCTGTGTCTTTTTTTCTTCCTTTCTTACCTTTAATCCTAGCTCCCCCCTATGGACTGTTCCATTCCTGGTGGGGACTCAGGCATAGTTGGTGCCTGAACTGTGGGGCTCTCAGAGGGATCAAGTGAAAGAAAGACACAGAAAAAAAAAAGTAAGCACTAGGGAAATAATAAAGGTGAGGTCATTAATTCTCAGAAATAAAAGTTTAGGAAAGTTCAGAAAAGGGAGCTTGGAAAAAGTACGGCGGCTCAGAAAAATATAAAAACCAAAGGGGAAAAAATGGGAAATGGAAATAGTCACATATTTTTCATGCAAATCCTTAAGTATATGCCTATATATACTGAGCCAGCATTTGAGATGCTACCTTATCCTCATAAGAGCAGGGGACCCTAGATTTGAGAGAGACTGAGTAGCTGGAGGTGTAAGCTGCTGGATATCATGAGAAAAAGAGTTCTTTGCCACTTGTTGACTTGGCGAGCCTGAAATTCCTTTCAAAAGTATGTGAGTTACAGAGGAAGTGCAGCAATTGCAAAATGCTTTCACTTCATTTTCTGTGCAAGTACAGCAGTTACAGGCTCAGAAAGCTCAAGGGAAGTTCTTGGAACCATTAGAATGGATTCCAGGGCTGAGAGCTAGGAAAATCCCAAGCATTATATAGCTGTGCTGAAACACACCACCCCCCTGAAGAAAAATGTAATGGCAGTGGTGCAAAGTGACCTCACTGTATTACTAACTACTAATTAATAATTACTTGTAATTATTAATAATTAAAATTACTAATTAATTAATCACTGTTAATTAATAGTAATTGTATACATATAATATACTATTGTATACTATTATATACATTAAAATATATTAAACAATATACTATTGTATACTATTACATACATTAAAATGCATATAAGTTATATAAGTTGACATATTTCATACAAGTTATAATTTATATACATTAAAACGTGTGTGTGTGTGTGCATATATAATATGAGAAATAGTGTTCTTTGCCACTTCTGAGGACAAAAGTGGCAAAAGATGATGAGGACGGATCATCTTTTACCACTTTTGTCCTCAGAAGATGATCTGTCCTTGGTAAGTACATATATATTAATACATATATGTGTATATATATAAATTATCTACACTAAATACAAATTATATATTAAGTATAAATTATACAGAATAAATACAGATTATATATGTTATGTAAAAATTATGTACATTAAAAATAAATTATATATTTTATATGAAAATTATATATTGTAGGTTAAAAATGGGGTTCCGTGTCAGGTCCAAGGGCTTGGGCCACTGGGTGAAGTGGTATGCAGGAAGTAGGACTGTTCACTTCACACTGCCACCTGGCAGGCTTCTGGTTGTGAGAAGCAGCAGTACCCTGCTCTGGGGAGTGGGATAGCACAGTCTGAGGTCCTTGCGGACCTGCTGGAATTGGCTCAGGGTTTCCCCCCCCCCCCCCCCCGCCTACATGGAGGCTGAGGATGACAGATTCTCAGGCTCTCATACAACCCAGATGCCCCATGGGCCCTAGCCCCGGGGAGAAGGGAAAGGGGCAGGAGGAGAGAGTTCCCACAGGTTCTGCGGGGAGGAGAGTCCTTGGCTTGCTCGGGCTGACAACTTGCTTGAGTTGGCTTAGCTGGGTGGGCAGCTTGGCCGCAGAAGGAGTGGCTGAGAATGCAGAGAGGCCTCCTGTGGGAGGCTAGACATGCTGCTCATTAAGGGAAGACCTGCTCCATTGCTCCAGCACAGCAGATCCTGATGAGAAGAGTCCATGGTTTTAAGGCATTTATTGTAGAAAGGCAGAGAGAAGGAAAAGAGTAGAGAAGTAGAGGCCAGCCATGGAGAGAGGGAGCAAGGAGATGGGGAGAGAGGGGGAGCAAGAGGGCAAGAGTAAGAGAGGAGCAAGGGAGTAAGAGTAAGAGGGTAAGAGAGTAAGGCAAGAGAGTAAGAGAGGGAAGAGGGAGCAAGCAGCTCCTTTCACAGTGGGCTGGGCCTACCTGGTTGTTGCCAGGTAACAGCGGGGGGGGGGGGGTTGTGGAGTCTGGACAGCCTAAGTGACTGAAGGTCACAGAATTATTGAGCTGGGGTCCTCATGTCAGGAGCCCAGTGTCTGGGAGCATGGCAAAAGGGCCTTCCATCCCTTGCAGATTAATCTGCTGGGTCTCCAGGGTTTAAACCTAGCTTGATAGAAAACAGGCTGCTTTTCATGGTCCCACAGTATGGCAAAGAATAAATAAATAAATAAATAAATAAATAAATAAATAAATAAATAAACAAACAAATGTTAAAATGTGAATTAAATATGAGTTAAATCTATAAAATATGAGTTAAGAATCTGTATAAAATAAAATTCATTATTTCACTTGTCCCCATGTCCCCACGCATATAAAATTTTTACTCCCTCAGCTACAACTCCAGTTTTAGAACTCAGAGCCATTGCAGCTGTATTTCAAAAGTTTGAATGCCTGTTCTTTTTAATTTGTACACTGATAGTCAATATATTGCCAAAGCTTTACAAGTTTTAGAAACTGTGGCTTACATTGATACAACTAATAAGCAGATTCAAGATACTTTTTCTCAAATACAATGATGTCTTTAAGCATTCACCCAACCATGTTAGGTAGGTTGTATTTGAGCTCATTTAGTACTCCTGAGACCTCTAGTAGAAGGCAATACTATTGCATATAAAGCCACTCAAATGAGAGGTCTTTCACAAGTTGATCTCACACAATAATCATATGCTTTGCATCATCAAAATAGTCAAACCTTAAGAAAACAATTTCACATATCTAGGGAAGCTGCATGACAGATTGATTGCCATTTTTTCTTCTGTCTTAAACATTACTCAGTACTTCATTATGTTAGGTTAATCCTAGAGGCTTAGTTCCTAATCAGTTGTGGAAAATAGACATTACACATATAACCTGAATTTGGTAGGTTAAGATAGGTGCATGTTTCCATAGATAATTTTTCAGGTTTCATTATGGCCACCAACCAAACAGAGACAGCCACTTAAGCATATTATCTCTCACTGATAAAAATGCTTTGCCATGGAAAGACAACCTAACATGATTAAAATCAATAATGGGTACATGTATATAATTCAAGCTTTCCGGTGCTCCTGTACCCAACTGTCCATTATTCATAAATCAGGTATCCCAAACAATCCACAAGGACAGACAATTGTGGAACAAGCCCATGGAGCTGTAAAAAAATCAGTTACACAAAATAAAAATGGGGAGTTGTATACTCCTTCACCACAAAACAGTTTATTTTAAAAGTTTTGGCCTTGTATGCCAAGTCACTCTGCTGCTGAGCATCTATGGCATCATACAACTCAGCATACTTATGCCCAGGTGAAATACAAGGACCCATTTACTGGCATATGACATGGTCCTGATCCAGTATTAATAGGGGGATGAGGGCATGTTTATGTTTTCCTACATGATGCTCAAAGTACCATACCAGGTGGCTTCTTGAGTGTTTGGTTCCCAGTGTGAAAAAAGCAATTGACCATACCTATGATTTTGATGTTGATGCTGATGCTGATGAGCCACTTCCTGGATGTCAACTCGAGGAGATTTCTCAAACAAACTCAGATGACTGGCAAAAAGGACTGTCTGCAGGACGTTGGTGGTCTGGCTCAACATCACCACAGACTTATATCTGGAAGCTTGCTTCATCTATGAGAGGTGAGGGTGAAAGGACAAGGATAATCATATGCACAAGGGAGCAAATCATCTATACCAAAACCAACCCCATGTCCCTTGTCAAGTCTTGTGATGCCTTGTGTATCCTTGCTTCATGTATTGATGATTTGGCAAATGAATGCTTCTATGTCTGGAGATTTGTTTAATGTACTATGTCATAATTGCACTGTTATTAATTGTGTGAATCCATTGCTAGACAGTGCCATGTTATGGTATTTCATCAACCTTCATTAATTATGCCTCCAGTTAATGTTTCAGAACCTTGGAGGCTTACCAGTGTTGTATGAAGTTGAAAAAGCTTTGAGTAGACACAAGAGAATGTTACCTGTCTTAGGGTTCTCTCTAGAGTCTCAAAACTTATGGAATCTCTCTCTCTCTCTCTCTCTCTCTCTCTCTCTCTCTCTCTCCATATATATATATATATGCAATTATATATATATGGAGTATAGTAATTTATTGTAATATTTGTAGTCCAACTAATCCAACAATGGGCAGCTGTGAATTGGAAATCCAAGAATATAGTAGTTGCTCAGTACCACGAGGCTAGTTGTTTCAGTTGGTTTTCTGTAAAAGGAATTTCTAACTGGTGTGCTGGCAAATAAGTGCAAACTGTCTAAGAAGTGCGAATCTTCCTTCTTCCAATGTCCTTATGTAGGCCTCCAACAGAAGATACGGCTCAGATTAAAGCTGTGTACCATAACACCTGGATCTAAAACTTGTTTTGTCCCAAGCTGACCTTCAATTCAGAGATCTGCTTGTCTCAGTTTCCTGAAATTAAAGGTGTGCACTACCTTGGGCCTAAGATTTTTTTCATGGCCACTATACCGCAAGATCTCCATGTCAAGATCCAGGTCAGAAACCTGTCTTCCAGCTTCAAGATCTGGACCACAAGTGTGCCCTTCATTTCTGGATTGTAGTTCATTCCAGATGTAATCGAGTTTACAATCAGAAATAGCCATCACAATAGCTTAATCATTGCTAGAATTATTGCTATAATATCTATTATAGTCTCTGCTACAGTGCTTCAGTAGCTATAGCCTTGTCTCAATCTATTCAAATGGCTCCATTTGTTAATGATTCATCTAAGAATGTTACCTTAGCTTTAGGAATGCAAGAAGATATATGTAACTAGCTAGAACAAAAGTTCAATGTGTTATATGAAATAATACAGTATTGAGATGAAGTTCAAAGGATGAAGGTGAGATCACATTTACAATGTCATGTGGACTACCAGTGAATTTGTATTACCCATAAAGTATATAAGAATGTAAACAAGATTGGGACTGGGTATGTTTGCATCTTAAGGGTGTCTGGCATTATACTAACATTTCCTTGGATCTAATTTAATTACATCGAAAAATTTTGAATCTAAAGGATGCTAATCCCCCTGCAATTCAATGCTGCAAAATTTGCCTCTGATTGGTTCAAGTAATTTTCTTAATTACTTGAACATGCCTTCATGATCTTCCTTTACTCATTTGGTCTTTTCAGTACTTTCCTTGGGTGCTCTGATGGTTATAGGATTATTCCTGTTACCATTTGTGGTTAAGTCTACCCTCTATTCCTTTTTGAACATCCATGTAGATCCCCATCATATACAGCTCAAAACTGTTACCTAATGGGTTACATCCCTCGTTGGAGAGGCTGGTAGTCAAACATGGACAACACTCTCTCAGAGGTGGATCAACCTAAGACAGAGCATGAATGCTAGAATTCAGGTACTGATGATAGGTAAAGTCCACACTTCCTGAGGGGACACTTAAGATAGAAATGGTCTTTGTGTGCCAATAGTTGAGACATCTTTGGCTTGTATAAAATAAAAGGGGGAGATGTCAGGAGCCATTTACCTGCTTCTCTAAAGTAGAGTAAAAGGAGAGTAAAAGTTTGCCTGGTAGGTAGAGTTAAGGCAGGCCAAAGTCTACTGGCAGATTTCTGGGCCTGATGACACATGGAATTTTAGGAGGAAATAGACTTGAGGGTCAAGGCAAGGGGCTATTGACCTTCATAGAAGGAACAAGGAGGCCTCTGGATAAGAACATATATGCTATGTATATGGCAGCAATTGTTTCTTCTAGCTTGTGGTTTTGCTTCTCACAGCACTGTGGGGTATAAAAAGGCTATGCAAAATAAACGTAGGGCTGCTGCAGTATTCAGTAACAATTCTCCCAAATCTATCTCTTGTCTCTGGGTCTTCTTTTTGCCTTTCCTACCTTTAATCCTCAATCTCCCTCCCTTAGGGAATGTTCAACTCCTACAGGTGGGCTACAGCATTGGAGTAGGTGTGACCTTGTGGGAGTAGGTATGTCTCTGTGGGCGCTGAAGGGGTCTGCAACCCGATAGGTGGAACAACAATATGAACTAACCAGTACCCCCAGAGCTCGTGTCTCTAGCTGCATATGTAGCAGAAGATGGCCTAGTTGGCCATCATTGGGAAGAGAGGCCCCTTGGTCTTGCAAACTTTATATGGCTCAGTAGAGGGGAACACTAGGGCCAAGAAGTGGGAGTGTTTGGGTAGGGGAGCAGGGGGGGAGGGTATAGGGGACTTTCAGGATAGCATTTAAAATGTAAATGAAGTAAATACCTAATAAAAAATTGGAAAAAAAACTTTTTAAAAAACGATGTACATCATAAATGCCATGTAAAATAAAACTTTCACCACATGTGAAAAAAAGACCCTTATTCTAGCTGCCTGGAAGCCAGTTTTCTCCAAGCAACCTTCAGATGAAGGTGTAGAACTCTGAGATCTACTTGTACCATGCCTGCCTAGATGCTGCCATGCTCCTACCGTCATGATAAATAATAGACCAAACATGTAAACCAACCCCTAATTAAATGTTGTCCTTATAAGACTTGCCTTGGTCATAGTGTCTATTCACAGTAATAGAAACCTAACTAAGACACCACGACTCAGTTGCTTACCAGGCCTCCCATGCCTACTAGGCCTCACTTGCATACTAGACCTCAAGTGGATTCTGGGCCTTCTATAGTTATGACATTTTCCTTGCATGCTATGCTTTTCATATTAACAAGGACACATGTATACCTGGGCTAACATTCCATATAGGAATTTATGCTTACCAGGTCTCCCATGTTTCTCATGTATCTTATATCCTTATTAGTCATTCCAGAATTTTTAAGTCTTTCTTGTCGGGATATTCCTGCTTTCCAGGCTGCTCAGGCATAGCAATCCTCCAATGAATATCAGACATCCCATCCTTTTTAGTTCTCCCATCTTTCCAGGTTGTCCTTGGGTTCTAGGACTTCAGTGCTTATTAGGCCTGCCCATGATTACAAGGCTACTAATGTTTATCGGGCATTCAAGGCTTATAATACTTCCCATGTTTATGGGACCTCCCATGCTATCCAGGTATTTCTTAGGTTGTAGTACTCACATATTTACTAGGTGTCTTAGTTAGGGTTTTACTGCTATGAGCAGATACCATGACCAAGGCAACCCTTATAAGGACACCATTTAACTGGGGGTGGCTTATAGGTTCAGAGGTTCAGTCAATTATCATCAAGGTGGGAACATGGCAGCATCTAGGCAGGCATGGTGCAAGCAGATCTTAGAGTTTTATATCTTCATCTGAAGCATGCCAGGGGAAGACTGGCATCCAGGCAGCGAGCACAGGAGTCTAAAAGCCCATGCCCACAGTGACACACCTACTTCAACAAGTCCACACCTATTCCAGCAAGGCCACACCTCCTAATAGTGCCAGTCCCTGTGCCAAGCACATACAAACCATCATATTAGGGCTCCCCATGATTGGAGGTTTCTCATTTATACCAGGACTTCTAAGTTTTCCAGGCCTCCCAAGCTTACCAAGACTTCTGGTTTTCAGACCTACCATCTTAACTATGCTTCCCAAGCTTTACAGGTATTCCATGGGTTCTAGGACTCCCATGCTTACCAGCACTTTCTATGCTTCCTAGCCTACTAATACTTATCAGTCCTCTTAAATTTTCCAGGCCTCCCAGGCTTCCCAGTCTCCCCATGTTTACCAAATGTCCCAGCCTTACTAGGCCTCCCATGCTAAACAGGAGCTTATGCTTACTAAACCTGCCATGCCTTCCAGGTCTTCTTGGATCCTAAGGTTACTGTGACGACTGAGCCTCCAAGTGTTTGTCAGGTTTCTCATGCTTAACATGAAGTGGAAACTTATGGTTTCTTGGGAAAGTCAGTTATGTCAAATGATAATTTGCTGGAGCACACAACCTGAAAGAATGTTTTGCTAAAGAAGACACTTGCAAGAATGTTTTGCTGAATCAGACCAAGTTGAAAGAATGTTTTGATAAAAGAGACAGGAGAATGTTTTGCAGAAGCAGCCACAAGTGCTATAGCAAACACATAAAAGGATGCATGATATTTAGGAGTATAAATATGACCCCACATGCAGTGAGAGCTCAATCATTTGTTTTCCTTGCTCTGCCTATGTAGTCTTCCCTGACTACACACATGTATTGATTTGTCTTACACTGAGTTGTTAAGCCTCACTTGTGGTGTCTTCATAGAGATAAACTCGACAAAGATCTTCTCCTGAGGTTGCTGTGGCTTTTTACAACTTCCACAGAGAACTTGGGCTAGTTGATGAGTCTTGCGGTTTCTTCTAGGTGTAACTTCTTTTGCTGATTCCCGTGTGATATCTGCAGAGTGGACTGGACTGTAGCTGCTGGATTCCTAGTTGGTATTTGCTAGTGGACTGGACTAATATCAATAAAGATTGGAATTTCCCCCAATGAATTATGTGTAAACAGGTCCACTTCCCCTGTGTCCTAATAGCCTTTCTTTTCCATTACCTCTGGCCGGTGGGGGTCCAGAAGGGAGGTTGAACACTTATTAAAGTAGGTTTAAATTATTTATGCAAACACTACCAGGACTTCTAAACTTGTAAGTCTCCCATGTTTATAAAGTCTCCCATGCTTCCAAGGCCTCTCATACTTACCAGGTATAAGGTGGTCACTAAATCTCAATGTGTAACTAGGCCTCACATTGTTACTACATATCCCTCGGTTACTAGGCATCATGGACTTATTATGCCTACTATGGTTACTAGGCTTCTCCTGGTTACTTGTCCTCACATGTTCACTAGGCCTCACATGGTTATTGTACCTCCCATGATTACTAGACTTCCCATGAATGCCAGGTCCTGACAAGGTTACCAGGCCTCTCATGTTTACCAAGACTATCAGTCTATCTAGCCCTCTTAAGCAAACTAGGTCTCCCATGCTGACCAGGCCTCCTAAGCATTCCAGGCCTCCCAGGTTTAGCCAGCATCAAACATTTCCAAAATCTCCCATGCTTACAAGGCCTCTCATACTTATCAGGCCTACCCTGGTATTAGGCACCACTTGGTTATGAGGCACTTCCATATTCTCTAGGCCTTCCTTTGTGGCAAGGCTTCATTAGCTAACCAGGCCTCTAAAGTTTATGAGACCTCCATTGGCTTCTAGTCCTCAAGTGGATTCGAGACATCCTATGATTATTAGACCTTCCCTGCATACTAAGTTTCTTGCATTAACCACTATTCTCATGTATACCTGTCCTAACAGGCCATCTCAGGACTCTTATATTTACCAGGTCTCCCATGCTTCCCATGCATTTGATGCTTACCAGACTTCCCATGTTTATCAGTACCTCGAATCCTTATTAGTCCTTCCAAGATTTCCAGGTCTTTCTTTGATTCTAGGACTCCCTTGTTTAGTTGGCCTCCTCATGCTTGCCAGGCTACTCATGCTTTCTAGGCCACCCAAGCTTTGCAGGTCTCCCAAGCATACCAGGAAGTCTATGATTATAGGACCTCCTCTTTTTTCTAGGTCTTCCATGCCTTCCAGGTCCCGTGGGTTCCAGCATCCCCATACTTACTAAGACTCCCCAATTTTCCAGGCTTCTTGTGCAATAGGGCCTCCTAAGCTCTCCAGGTCCCTCATGCTTACCAGGCCTCTTGTGTTTATCAGATTTTCCATCTTTTAGGCCTCCAATGCTTTCCAGGTCTTTCTGGGGTTCTAGGACTTCCATGCTTACTGGGCCTTCTAAAGTTTCCGAGCCTTCCAGGTTCGGCAAGGCTTAAACATTTGCCTAATATCCCACCTTTACCAGGCATCTCATACTTACCAGAGCTACCAGGGTACTAGGCCACACTTGATCATGAGGTCTGATATATTCTTTGGGCCTCTCTTCATTGCTTGGCCTTAATTGCTAACTAGGCCTCACATATTTGCCATACTTCCCTTAATTACTAGGCCTCACATGTTCACTATGCCTCTCATGTTCACTAGGCAGCATATAGTTATTCCACATTCCATGGTTGCTAGGCTTCCCATGGATACCATGTGCTGACAATTATTCCAGGTCTCCAATGATTAAGAGGCTTATGATAGCCTATCTAGGCCTCTTATGCTTATGATAGCCCATGCATATCAGGCCTCTCAGGCTTATCAGGCCTGAAATAGTCATCAGATCTCCCAGGCTTACTGGGCCTCTCATACTTATGAGGTCTACAATGGTTGCTAGGCATCAGTTGATAACCAGACATCACATTCTTCCCAGACTGCCATTGGTTACTAGGTGTCATGTGCTTATCATGCCTCCTATGGTTACCTGGTTCCTAGGTCTCACATGTTCACCAGGCCTCACAGGGATATTCCACCTCCTACGTTTAGTAGGCCTTCCATGGATGCCATGTCCTGACATGTTTACCAGGTCTCTCATGTTTATCAGGCCTATCATGCTCTCTATGCCACTTGGGTGAACCAGGCCTGTGAAGCTTACCAGGCCTCCTGAGCTTTCCAGCCCTCTTAGGCTTAGCAGGCCTCAAACATTTACCAAATATCACATGTGTTAAGACCTTCTCTACTTAACATAACTTTAGCTATTTTGTATTCAGTGTCCATTTTGCTCATCAGATGAAATTAAATTCAGGTTCTCAAGCTATACTTCCCTGAAGTAATTATCAACACCTGACAGTGAAGAATGCTACTAATAAACCAAAAAAGTTATGGTTGAATCACTTGTACCCTGTTATCTCAATGTTCTGAAAAGCCCATGTTCACTACCTGTCCACCCTCCCTCTTACCTCACTCAGGACAAATCAGCTTAAAGTTGGCTGATAATACTTTGTCTAGATAGCCAATAATGTTGTACCACATCACTGATTGCCTTTGAGCTTTCAAACCTGTTTGTTTTTTTTTTTTGTTGTTGTTGTTGTTTTTCATATAAAAAGCCTGCCCTGAGGGCAAACAGGTACTACAATTAGGTTTTTCCTTCTTATGGTCATGGATGTCCAGTATTATGGTGTGTGCGCAATAAACTATTCTTGCTTAACTGAGATTGATGTTTGTATGTTTTGTATGGCAATTCCCCAACCCCAACATTGGGTATGTTGGCTGGCAATCATTTCCCCTTACCCTGGAACACTCCTCAGTTATTGCTAATGAACCAAGTAGTCTCCTTCTGGGAGGAGCAAAGATTTCTCTACCTGTGCAGTTCTTTTTCTTGTTTTGGCTTTGTTTCTGGTTTGTTCTTGGAACCCCAAAGGAGGAGGGCTGGATGCAACAAAATCTCCTACGGTTAAGAGGAGGTCAGAAGATGTCCTGCTTCCTCTCTGATTCTCATGGAGTGAATGCCTGGTTCTGGTTATGGGTCCCTTTGGTAGGACATCTGGTCATCTGGTTCTCTCTCTCTCTCTCTCATTCCCCCATCTCTATTGTTTGTCCTTACCATGCCTATCCATGTCTGGCAGTTTATGTCTGGAGTTTCATTTTGTTACTTGATTGGCTGCTCTGTGTTCATATTTAGAGGAGGGAAAATGATTAAAATTTCATCTGCTGGTTGTTTACCCCTTAGCTTAGTTTTAATTTATTGCAAGATATTTTTTTAAGAAAAAAAATTGGATGAATTGTGATAATCTGGCACCTGCAGCTAGGAGTCTAGAACTTTTGGAGATGCCCTGCCCTCTGCCTGGGTCAAGCTGGCAGCAGACTGGTGACAGTAGCAACTTCACAGGTTAAAAAAAAATTGATGCTAGTAAAAAAAAAAAAAATCTCTGTGCTCATGAGAGTTGGATTCAGCACATAGCATGCTTCAAATTTTATCTGTCTGTTTTAAATGTATAAATGTATGTGGCCACTATAGTTTATTTCTGACTGATCTTAAATGTATTGTTCTGTATGTCTTGGTTTTAAAATGTGGTTTATAATTTATGATGTATTGGTGGTAACGTTTCATCTGCTTTGTGTGTTTTCAGTGTGAGTGACTCTTTCTTTCCTTTTTGGCTCACAAAGGGTTAGTGAGCCTGAGCAGGGAGGAGCTCCTGGCTAGTTTGCTAGAGAAAGAAATGCTAGAAATAAATCTTTTACCTAATTCCCTGATGCTATATAGCATGTGTTGATGGTCAGAGCCAGTAGTTTTCAGCCACAAAATAAGCAAGAGTGTTACATTTCCAGAAGCTTCCTAGTACAGTTAGAGAGAGTTTCAAGGCTGGAGATCATCAATCTTTTAGCCTTCATCTTATTCTGTGTCCAACCTCAGCTCCTTCTAAAGGCAGGTAGGTCTCTAGTACATGGTTAAAGATCTGTAAATCTGTAATAAAAAATGGCTTAAAAACAAACACTTCAGGGATGAAGCCATTCTTGGCAACAACATACAGTATGATCCAATCCAGGGAAACGGGTCTTTGAAGATACTTTTGAATTGGAATGATATTTTCATGTAACTTCTGTTATAAAAAAACAGCCTTAAAAATTATGGGATTTAAAAATGTTTCTTTAATGAGATATTAAAGTTGCATCTTCCTGTGTTCATATACAAAAACTGGCAACCAAAATTTGTAACATGAAAATAATGCACTTGATATTGATTTTGGAGACCCTGGATTGTTTAAACTGTTAAAATCTTGGCTTTGTCTTCTAAAAATTATGGCTATGCTCTATGACTTCACTCTTAAAAAAAGATATCCTATTTTGATATTGCAAAAGAAACTTCAAAGATTATACTTAAATATATAAAGCTATGGGTCATTTTAAAAGTTGTTAAATGTTTTATTGTAATGTCTTTATCAATATATGATGGCTTTAATAAAAATAACTAATGATGATTGAAATTATAGTGACTTTAGAAAGTTAAATAGACAACAGCAATCAAATTATGGGCCCATGAAGGGGGACATCCTTATGGTGATGACTATGAATCCGGTGATGAAAATGGTGGATATGGTAGCAGAAGGTTTTATAATAAAGCAGAAATGGGTTACAGTTCTTAAGAAGAAAGAGAATGAGGAGCTGCCAGGAAAGACGCAGGTTACTTTGAGACAGTTGTTGAAAATGCATTAGAGGGAGAGTAAAAATTTGCTACAGAAGGAAAGATAGTCTATAATCAGAAAAGTCACTGCAGCTTAAACAGAAAACTTTCCTTGTTCAGGACTATCATAGCTACAGTTTGCAAAGAATACAGCAATTGATGCAATATAACATTGATTAGATATACATCCCTGAGATATTTTTATATTCTATAGCTTTTTCTCTTTCTTTTCATCACTTCAGGTATATTTTGCTCTGTAAATTATTTAGATGGAACAACAATATGAACTAATCAGAACCCCCAGAGTTCATGTCTCTAGCTGAATATGTATTAGAAGATGGCCTAGTTGGCCATTATTGGGAAGAAAGGCCCCTTGGTCTAGCAATCTTTATATGCCCTAGTACAGGGGAATGCCAGGGCCAAGAAGCGGGAGTGGGTGGGTAGGGGAGCAGGGCGGGGGGAAGGTATAGGGGACTTATGGGATAGCACTTGAAATGTAAATGAAGAAAATATCTAACAAAAAAATGAAAAAAAAGAAAATGGGATTTTTTTTCCCTTGGCCTTGGGATACCTTACGTTCCCCCAGTTACCAGACAATTTTAACTTTAGTCCATAGTGCATATTTGTTTCAGCAGATTTTCACCTGGTTGACAGATTCCATCCAGGGATCATCTAGATGAACTCTGGACCTGCTGAAAGCTGATGTTAACCTGTTTAGCTGATATGATTGCTCCCATCTAAATCAGCTAATCAGATGTTTCTGATAATGCTCCATTGCCCAGCCTTTGACTAGCATTTCAGCCTTTCTGAACCCATTTGACAACTTCTTAACGTCAGCAGGAAGCAGTTACAGAAGTAAATTATGATGTCCATTGTCCCACCTTACAAGCTGAAATGCTAAGTCAAAAGGAAACCCCTGGGCCCATGCTGAAAAGAATCCCATTTCGTGATCCTGACTACCCCAACAGCCATGAAATGGGATAGAAACATCAGGACTGGGACAAATGATGGGTCATCAGACAAAACCTACAGGACACATTAAAAATCAGACTGGTAAAAGACTCTGGGGACTGGTGTTCTCTTTTGTGTTGTCTTGGGCTGCTGAGGCATATGCTCCAGTACAACGCATGTGGATTTTGATTAGAAATACAGACGGGGACCTAAATACTAATATCACTGCCTATGGCTCCCCCACCCTCACCTTTGTTATACCTGTCCCTCAAATTGAATCTCTGAATGGGGGACAAGATGTGTATTTTAGTGTTATATGGGAGTCAAACATTATTAGGTCCCTGGGTAACTGATAAGGATAATTATATTCAGTTACAGAGGGTTGAGGGCCACTCTGAAAAATTGGGAAAAAAAATCATCCCTGTTCAAATTGTGATAATTAATGTAGGGAATAGTACAGGGAAACAGAGGGTGTGTTTTGGATAAGGCCACCTGTTGAGAACAATTATATCCCTTATGGGAATGTTCATTACAATCACCTAGAAGAGGAAAAAATATTCTGTCCCCACCTAGATAAAGGACAAATGACCCAATATACACTTTTGGTATGAGAGTGCCAGAAAGGGGCCCTCACTGGCACAGAAAAGGACAACCAGCCCTCATCTTCACAGACATGGACTTGGTTACCTCACTGACCACCATAGACTGCTCTGGGTACTGTCAGCCCTGCCTCTGACATTCCTGCCCCAGTACAAGCTCTGTTAGAGATTGACACTGCCAGTCAGACTCTAGTTGGTGGGCATATCAATGCTACTCTCAGCTTGTTTCCAATGTGTGGAATACAAGGAAGACTTAGGGACTCTGTCTTTATGCATCAAGTAAGGACCCTGGAATGATGGTCATCATCCAGAGATGTCAGGCCACCAATAACAGGATCTTAGACATCATTAATCCCAACAAAGTGTTCAAAGACAGCCTCAAAGCAAAGTTAACTTCCAGCAATTTGTTTCTGCCACTACATGACTGATAGGCCTCTCCCCAACCATGGTCATCTTCCCCTCTACCCTAAGAGTTCTTCCTTCTCCCTTAGAAACAGAAGATAGCCTTAAGCATGTGAAACCTGGGCCCCAAGATGAAAAGTGGATCATGACCCTTATATTGATACAGGTCAGTATTCGTGATTCAGAAAGTAATTACCAAGACATGTAAACCATTTGTATTAACTCTCAAATACTGGTTATCTTCTCCCCTCTATTCTGACTGGGAAGTTGGATGGACCTGGGGATTCAGAGCTTATGTGATAGGAAAAGACTTGAGAACATTTTTAACAGTCGAACAATTGGCAAAACCCTAGGCCCAGTGGAACCTCTGGAGCAAATCTTAAAACCTAGTTCTGTGACAAAAGTAAGTATTGCAACTTCCCAGGGCCTGGGGTAGAATATTACCTCCACCAGCCCCAGGTGTTTCTTTCTTTCTTTTTTTTCTTTAATTAGATATTTTCTTTACTTACATTTCAAATGCTATCCCAAAAGTTCCCTATACCGCCCCCCCCCCCGCCCTGATCCCCCACCCGCCCACTCCCACTTCCTGGCCCTGGCATTCCCCTGTACTGGGGCATATAAAGTTTGACCAAGGGGCTTCTCTTCCCTGTGATGGCCAACTATGCCATCTTCTGCTACATATGCATCTAGAGACATGAGCTCTGGGGGTACTGTTTAGTTCATATTCTTGTTCCACCTAAAGGGTTGTAGACCCCTTCAACTCTTTGGGTAATTTCTCTAGCTCCTCCATTGGAGGCTCTGTGTTCCATCCTATAGATGAATGTGAGCATCCCCGTCTGTGTTTGCCAGGCACTAGCATAGCCTCACTTTCATCAAAATCTTGCTGGTATATGCAATAGTGTTAAGAGCATCCCATATTCTCAGACTGTGCTCCCTTCTTTTGAGGTCACTAGGGCTCCTTTAAGCAACACTATAGAAGACTAATATACTAGAAGCACCTAAAGGCACTTAGCCTTTCCTCTTGTTTATCAGTAACTTATTTCACAAAAAGGCAAAAGCTTGAAGTCTAAGTGCTTCATCATGTAGTAGCATGGGGGGACAGCAAGGTGGGTTCACACAGGTCTGTATCTCAGCCCTTACTCGGAGAGCTGTACCTATTTTAATGCCATGTTGATTGGGATGGATATTGCAGGATCAGCAGCAATGGAACTACTGTTCTAATTACAGGGCAGCAGAATGTCAGCTGTTAAATGAACAGGCAGACAAAATCTGGATCATTCACATTGAGCCAACTCAGTTTTGGAACAGCAGGTCGACTCTTTAGCTGAGATGACCCTGCAAAATCATTGGGCATTAGACTTGCTGTTTCTCAAGGAAGGAGGACTATGTATGATGTAAGGACGCAATGTTATTTCTACGCCAATCATTCTGAGGGTAATTAAGAACACTGGTTGAAGTTGGGGAACAAGAAAGACAACAAGATATGAGTTGTTTTGAAAGGTATTTCAATTGGTCTCTTTGGTTAACATCTCTGATTATTACATTGGTAGGCACTCTGTGTATATTACTGCTAGTTCTAACCTGTGGGCCATGTCTTATCAATGCCCTCAAGATTTTCATTTGGAAAATGATCTGAATATTTAAATTCAGTCTTAAGAACTCACTAGAATTTTTTAAAGGATGGAGTCAACAATTTGATTCTACGGTACAAGCTTAAGGGGGAATTTTGAGACCTGCTCCTTTTAACATAACTATAGCCACTTTGTATTCAGTGTATATTTTCCCACAAAGTGAAATTAAGTTCAGGTGCTCAGGCTCTACTTCCCAGAAGTAATTATCAATAGCAGACAGTGAATAATGCTACTAATAAGCCAAAAAGCTTTGGTTGAATCACTCATACCCCGTTATTTCAAAGTTCTGAAATGTACAACTTCCCACTTAGCTCACTCAGGACCAATCAGCTTAAAGGTTGGCTGATAATACATCGTCTACATAGTCAAAAATATACCATGTCAATGATTGCCTTAAAACTTTATTTTTTTAATTAAATATTTTCTTTATTTACATTTCAAATGGTATCCCCTTTCCTGGATTCCCCTCCAAAAATCCCCTATGCAATCCCCCCTCTACCTGTTCACCAACCCACCCACACCTGCTTACTTCTCCTGGCATTCCCCTACACTGGGGCATCGAGCCTTCACAGGACCAAGGGCATCTCCTCCCATTGATGTTCACAATGTCATCCTCTGCTACATATTCAGCTGAAGCCATTGGTCCCTCCATGTGTTCTCTTTGGTTGATGGTTTAGTACTCTTTGGTTGGAGCCCTGGGGGCACTGGTTGGTTCATATTGTTGTTCTTCCTGTGGGGCTGCAAACCCCTTCAGCTCCTTGGGTTCTTTCTCTCTAGCTCCTCCATTTGGAGACCCTGTGATCAATTCAATGGTTGGCTGAGAGCATCCACCTCTGTATTTGCTAGGCACTGGAAGAGCCTCTCAGGAGACAGCTGTATCAGGCTCCTATAAACAAGCACGTATTGGCATCCACAATACGATCTGTGTTTGATAACTGCATATGGGATGGGCCCCTAGGTGGGGCAGTATCTGCATGGCCTTTCCTTCAGTCACTGCTCCACACTTTGTCTCTGTATCTCCTCCCATGGGTGTTTTGTTCCCACTTCTAATAAAGGACTGAAGTCTCCACATTTTGCTTTTCCCTCTTCTTGAGCTTCATGTAGTCTGTGAATTGTATCTTGGGTATTCTGAGCTTCTGAGCTAATATCCACTTACAGTGAGTGTATACCATGTATATTATTTTGTGATTGGGTTACCTCACTTAGGATGATATTTTCTAGTTCGATTCATCTGCCTAAGAATTCCATGAATTCACTGTTTTTAATAGCTTAGTACTAATCCATTGTGTAAATGTACCACATCTTCTGTAGCCATTCCTCTGTTGAGAGATATCTGGGTTTTTTTTTTCCAGCTTTTGACAATTATAAATATGGCTGCTATGAACATAGCGGGGGATGTGCCCTTATTAAATGTTGAAGCATCTTCTAGGTATATGTCCAGGAGTGGTATAGCTGGGTCCTCAGGTAGTACTATGCCCAATTTTCTGAGGAACCTCCAGACTGATTGCCAGAGTGGGTGTACCAGCTTGCAATTCCACCAGCAATGGAGGAGTGTTCCTCTTTCTCCACATGCTCACCAGAATCTCCTGTCAACTGAATTTTTGATTTTAGCCATTCTGATTGGTATGATGTGGAATATCAAGGTCGTTTTGATTTGCATTTCTCTGAAGACTGAGAATGTTGAACATCTCTTTAGGTGCTTCTCAGCCATTCGAGTTTCCTCAGTTGAGAATTCTCTGTTTAGCTCTGCTCCCCATTTTTAATAGAGTTATTTGGTTCCCTGGAGTCTAACTTTGTGATTTCTTTGTATATATTGGATATTAGCCCTCTATCAGATGTAGAATTGGTAAAGACCTTTCCCCAGTCTGTTGGTTGCCACTTTGTCCTGTTGATAGTGTCCTTTGCCTTATAGAAGCTTTGCAATTTTATGAGGTTTCATTTTTTTTTCCAATTCTTGATCTTAGAGTATAAGCCATTGGTGTTATGTTCAGGAATTTTTCCCCTGTGCCCATGTGTTTGAGGCTTTTACCAACCTTAACTTCTATTAGATTCAGTGTATCTGTTTAATGTGGAGGTCCTTGATCCACTTAGACTTGAGCTTTGTACAAGGAGATAAGAATGTATAGACTTGCATTCTTCTACATGTTGACTGCCAGTTGAACCAGCACCATTGGTGGAAAATGCTGCCTTTTTTCCACTAGATGGTTTTAGCTCCTTTGTCAAAGATCAAGTGCACATAGGTGTATGGGTTCATATCTGGGTCTTTAATTCTCTTCCATTTATCTACCTGCCTGTCACTGTACCAATAGTATGCACTTTTTATCACTAATGCTATGTAGTACAGCTTGAGGTCAGGGATGCTGATTCCCCCAAAAGTCCTTTTATTGTTAAGGATAGTTTTCGCTATCCTGGATTTTTTGTGATTCCAGATGAAATTTGTAGGCAAAAGGATGGAGCTGGAGGATATCATCCTGAGGGTGGTAACCTAATCACAAAAGAACACACATGGTATACACTCACTGATAAGTGGATATTAGCCCAGAAGCCCAGAATCTGGAATACCCAAAATATAATTCACAAACCCCCTGAAACTCAAGAAGAAGGAAGACCAAAGTATGAATACTTCCATCCATTTTTTTTCAATTTTATTATATATTTTCTTCATTTACATATCAAATGCTATCCCAAAAGTCCCCTATACCCTCCCCCATCCTGCCCTGCTCCCCTACCCACCTAACCCCACATCTTGATTATAGTGTTCCCCTGTACTGGGGCATATAAAGTTTTCATGACCAAAGGGCCTCTCTTCCCAATGATGGCCAACTAGGCCATCTTCTGCTACACACGCAGCTAGAGACACGAGCTCTTGAGGTACTGGTTAGTTCATACTGTTCTTCCACCTATAGGGTTGAAGACCCCTTCAGCTCCTTGGGTACTTTCTCTAGCTACTCTGTTGGGAACCTTGTGTTCCATATAATAGCTGACTGTGAGCATGCACTTCTGTGCTTGCCAGGCACTGGCATAGCCTCACACGAGACAGCTATACCAGGGCCCTTTCAGCAATATCTTGCTGTCCTATGCAATAGTGTCTGCGTTTGGTGGCTGATTATGGGATGGATCCCCGGCCGCAGCAGTCACTGGTTGGTCCATCCTTTTGTCTCAGCTCCACACTTGATCTCTGTAACTCCTTCAATGTATGCTTTGTTCCTAATTCTAAGAAGGGGCGAAGCATCCACACTTTACTTCCATCCATCTTAAAAGGGAGGAACAAAATACCCATAGAAGGAGTTACAGAGACAACGTGTGGAGTAGAGTCTGAAGAAATGACCATCTAGAGACTGACTCACCTGGGATCCATCCCATATACAAGTACCAAACCTAGACACTATTGTGGATGCCAACAAGAACTTGCTGACAGGAGCCTGATATAGGCCCATAAATCTATGGTCACTTGAACATTGACAAAGGAGCTAAAACCATCCAGTGTGAAAAAGACCAAATTTTCAACAAATGGTGCTGGTTCAATTGGTGGTTAGCATGTAGAAGAAAGCAAATCAATCCATTATTCTCTCCTTGTACAAAGCTCAAGTCTAAGTGGATCAAGGATCTTTACAGGACACATGCTCCACTATGTTCATAAAAGCCTTATATATAATACCCAAGAGCTAGAAAGAACCCAGATGTCCCTCAACAGTGGGTACAGAAAATGTGGTACATTTACACAATTAAAAATAAATTCATTATTAAAAATAATGAATTTATGAAATTTGTAGGCAAATGGATGGATATAGAGTATATCATCTTAAGTGAAGTAAACCAATCATAACAGAACACACATGATATGCACTCACTAATAAGTGGGTATTAGTCCAGAAGCCTAGAAGCTCAGAATACCCAAGATACAATTCACAAAACACATGAAACTCAAGAAAGAAGACCATAGTGTGGATACTTCTATCCATCTTAGAAGGGTGGGGGACAAAATATCCATTGAAGGAGGTTTAGAGACAAAGTGTGGAATAGACACTGAAGAAATGATCATCTAGAGACTGACTCACCTGGGGATACATCCCATTTACAATCACTAAACCCATACACTGTTGTGGATGCCAACAAGTGCTTGCTGACAGGAGCCTGATATAGCTGTCTCTTGAGAGGCTCTGCCAGTGCCTGACAAATATAAAAGTAGATACTCACAGTCATCCATTGGACTGACATAGGGTCCCCAATAAAAGAGCTAGAGAAAGGATCTAAGAAGCTGAAGGAGTTTGCAGCCCCAGAGGAAAAATAACATTATCAACCAACCAGTACCCACCCACTCCCAGAACTCCCAGGGACTAAACCAGCAACCAAGGAGCACACATGGTGGGACTCATGGCTCAAGCTGCATATGCCACAGAGGATGGCCTAGTCAGATGTCAATGGGAGAACAGGCCCTTTGTCCTGTGAAGGTGCTATGCCCCAGTGTGGGGGAATGCCAGGGCCAGGAAGTAGGAGCATGTGGGTTGGGGAGCAGAGATAGGGGGAGAGGGTATAGGGGATTTTCACAGAGGAAATTAGGAAAGGGGAAAGCATTTGAAAAGTAAATGAAGAAAACATCTAATAAAAAGAAGCCCCCCAAAATGTTTCTTAATAGGGTATTAAAATGTT
The DNA here is from genome assembly GCA_902729485.2 of Mus minutoides. Lineage (NCBI taxonomy): Eukaryota > Metazoa > Chordata > Mammalia > Rodentia > Muridae > Mus > Mus minutoides. Next base: position 2,949,135 of record LR749516.1, on the reverse strand, counting down.
TTTTAAACCTGAAAACAATGACAGTGCAAAGAAAACTGAGTAGTACTTAAAAAAAAAAAGATCACATTAAAAATGACAGTGTTCCTTGTTATATTTTATAATCCTTACTTTTGGTGATTCTCAGCAGGGCTTGGTCCTCATCCTACCTTCCATCCCCACAGTACCTTTCTACCTCCAGTACCCTCCCTCCCTTCTACTTTCTGAACACTCATATTCTATTACACTTCCCACAACCACTCTGATAAAAAGCATTACATAATTTCTTTTGCGAGATGGAAATGTGCTTATTTCCCTTTCCTGATGACTTGTAAGGCAGACTCTCTGTTAATGATCACTTTTATTATTAAGGGGCAAAGAGAAAGAAAACAAACTGTCCATGTCTGAGAAAACAGATGGTAGGTGAATCAGAGAAGCAGATACTGGGAAGGAAAGACAGGAAGTCAGAAAGGAGTTGAAAGGATTTGTTACAGCTCAGCTGAGATGACATCCATCTTCAGGAAAATCTCAACAGAACTCAGTGTTCTGTTGGGGATTGATGGTGATTATCTCCTTGTGTATTGCATTCATTACTTTTTCTACTCATGGGACTAGGTATCTGGCAAGAAGCAACTAGTGGGAGGAAGGATGGATTTTCTTTCTTTCACAGGTCAAAGGATAAGTATGGTGGACAAGGGTAAGCATGGTGGCACAAGGTAAGGTAGTTGGTGATATTATGTTCAGCAGCCAGGAATGAGAGAACAAACTGGAGTCAAAGCTAAAAAAAAAAAAAAAAAAAAAAAAAAAAAAAAAAAAAAAAAAAAAAAAAAAAAAAAAAAAAAAAAAAAAAAAAAAAAAAAAAAAAAAAAAAAAAAAAAAAAAAAAAAAAAGTGAAGCACAGTGTGGTGGCGCACACGCCTTTAATCCCAGCACTTGGGAGGCAGAGGCAGGCGGATTTCTGAGTTCCAGGCCAGCCTGGTCTACAAAGTGAGTTCCAGGACAGCCAGGGCTACACAGAGAAACAGTGTCTCAAAAGAAAAACCAAAAACAAAGAAACAAAAACAAACAAACAAACAACAAAAAACAATACCTGAAAGCCCATCCTGGCCAAATGGCACAGCAGATAAAGGTGTTTTCCACTAAGCCTTTGAACCTGAGTTCAATCTTAGGGTCCCACAAGTGTCCTTCCCACACACCAACAAATAAATGTAATAAAAGAAAGGACAATAGACAAAGCCAGAAGGCCTGCATGGCAATAACCACTTCTTACAGCTCCATCTCTCAAAGATTCTGCAACCTTCTGAAACTCAATGTTCAGAAGCCACCAGCTGGGGAGTGTTTCAGAATCTAAGCAAAACCCACGTACACTGCTAGAAAGCTAAGGAACTTTGGTTTTACAGATGAAACGTTCTCTTCGGGTATTAATTCTCATATTAGCTTACCCACTTGTGACTAAAATATTCAGAACAGCAACATTAATCTTAGTCCACTGTTTGAACGATTGAGGGGCACATATCAGAGATTTGCAATTGCATCCCTTGGACTCTACTGCAGCTTTTCAAAGCATGACTATTCAAGGATGTAAAATCTCATCACTTCTCCCTCAGTCTGTCCTCATCACAAGCTAACAAAGCTTGAAACCTTGTAGTCCACCCTTTTTTATCTTCTCATTCTGGGGACAAATCTAAGTAACACAGGGGACTTCTTTTTTTTTCAATTTTTATTAGATATTTTCTTTACATTTACATTTTAAATGTTATCCAGAAAGTTCCCCATACCCTCCCCCATCCCCCGCCCTGCTCCCCTACCTACCCACTCCCATAACTTGGCCCTGGTGTTCCCCTGTACTGGGGCATATAAAGTTTGCATGACAAAGGGGCCTTTCTTCCCAATGATGGCCCACTAGGCCATCTTCTGCTAGATATGCTTCTAGAGACAGGAGCTCTGGGAGTACTGGTTAGTTTATATTGTTCTTCAACCTGTAGGGTTGGAGACCCCTTCAGCTCTTTCGGTACTTTCTCTAGATCCTCCATTGGAAACCCTGTGATCCTTCTAATACCTGACTGTGAGCATCCACTTCTGTGCTTGCCAGGCACTGGCATAGCCTCACACGATACAGCTATATCAGGGCCCTTTCAGCAACATCTTGCTGGCGTATGCAATAGTGTCTGCATTTGCTGGTTGATTATGGGATGAATCCCCTGCTGCAGTAGTCAGTGGTTGGACCATCCTTTTGTCTCAGCTCCACACTTGATCTCTGTAACTCTTTCAATGCGTGCTTTGTTCCTAATTCTAAGAAGGGGCAAAGTGTTCCTACTTTGGTCTTCATTCTTCTTGAGTTTCATGTGTTTTGCAAATTGTATCTTGGGTAAGCTAAGTTTCTGGGCTGGTATCCACTTATCAATGAGTACATGTTATGTGAGTTCTTTTGTGATTGAGTTACTTCACCCAGGATGATATCTTCCAAGTCCATCCATTTGCCTAGGAATTTCATAAATTCATTGTTTTTAATAGCTGTGTAGTACTCCATTGTGTAAATGTACCACAATTTCTGTATCCATTCCTCTGTTGAAGGACATCTGGGTTCTTTCCAGCTTCTGGCTATGATAAATAAGGCTGCTATGAACATAGTGGAGCATGTGTCCTTATTACCAGATGGAGCATCTTCTGGATATATGCCCAAGAGAGGTATTTCAGGATCCTCTGGTAGTACTATGTCCAATTTTCTGAGGAACTGCCAGACTGATTTCCAAAGTGGTTGTACAAGCTTGCAATCTCACCAGCAATGGAAGAGTGTTCCTCTTTCTCCACATCCTTGCCACCTGAATTTTTGATCTTAGCCATTCTGACTGGTGTGAGGTGGAATCTCAGGGTTGTTTTGATTTGCATTTCCCTGATGATTAAGGATGTTGAACATTTTTTCAGGTGCTTCTCAGCCATTCGGTACTCTTCAGTTGAGAATTCTTTGTTTAGCTCTGTGCCCCCTTTTTACATGGGGTTATGTGATTTACTACTGTCTATCTTCTTGAGTTCTTTATATATATTGGATATTAGTCCCCTATCAGATTTAGGATTGGTAAAGATCCTTTCCCAATCTGTTGGTGGCCCTTTTGTCTTGTTAACAGTATCTTTTGCCTTACAGAAGCTTTGCAACTTCATGAGGTCCCATTTGTCAATTCTCGAACTTACAGCACAAGCCATTGCTTTTCTATTCAGGAATTTTTCCCCAGTGCCCATATCTTCAAGACTTTCCCCTACTTTCTCCTCTATAAGTTTCAGTGTCTCTGGTTTTATGTGGAGTTCCTTGAACCACTTAGACTTGACCTCAGTACAAGGAGATAAGAATGGATCAATTCCCATTCTTCTACATGATAGCTGCCAGTTGTGCCAGCACCATTTGTTGAAAATGCTGTCTTTTTTCCACTGGATGGTTTTAGCTCCCTTGTCAAAGATCAGATGACCAGAGGTGTGTGGATTCATTTCTGGGTCTTCAATCCTATTCCATTGATCTACCTGTCTGTCGCTGTACCAGTACCAGGCAGTTTTTTTTTTAATTTTTTTTTTATTACAATTGCTCTGTAGTACAACTTGAAGTCAGGCATGGTGATTCCACCTGAGGTTCTTTTATTGTTGAGAAGAGTTTTTACTATCACAGGAGACTTCTTTCCTACCTAACTTTCTAATTTCGCCAAAATGCTATTTTCTCAGGAGTCTACTATGAAGTTAGAGTTGTTTTTTGTTTTTTGTTTTTTTCTTGCTCAATTCCTGGTCTTTCCTTAGAATGTTTGCAGAGCAAGAATAATTTTCCTTCCTTCCTCCCTTCCTTATTTCCTTCTGTCCTTCTATTCTTCTTTCCTTCCTTTCTTTTTATGACCAATTTCAAGTCAGCCTAGTGCTCCCTGCTAAAACACTAATTCACAACATAGCAACTAAAATGTTATTAGCTTAAATGGTACTTAGGTGGAGTACAGCCCAGTTGCCTGTCTGTAGAAGATAGAATAGCATGTGAAAGGATGTATTATTAAAGGATTGTGGGAAGAAAAGAAAAATTGGTGGAATTCACAGGTTTTTTTTTTTATTCACTCAGTTTAGGAATGAAAGCTAAGCCATTTTCTTCCTTTCTGGAAAAGCACTATTTAGATGGCATTCTTTTTTGTCATATACACTCTAAATATCAGGGAACATTGGAGGCTCTTCTTTTATATTTTTTGGTATCTACCCTATTATCAGTTTTCCATTGTATGTTCATTGAGATTGGCCAGCTCTTTTCTTCTTGATGTTTTCTATTGAGTACGAGATAATGCAAGGTAGTATGTTTGTGTGTCACTGTCAGGACAAGTTTAATGTGTCCTATGCCCTCTGTTTGCATGTTTATAGAATTTAAAGTATTGAGGTAATGAGAAATGTAAATACTTCTTCCCCCTCATGAAGGAGAGGCACCTAGAGAGAGAGAGACAGAGAGAGAGAGACACACAGAGAGAGAGACAGAGACACACAGAGAGAGATTGTCTGTGTCTGTGTCTCAGTCAGTGTTTTTGTCTGTGTCTGTGTCTGTGTGTCTGTGTCTGTGTCTGTGTCTGTGTGTCTGTCTCTGTGTCTATGTCTGTGTCTGTGTCTGTGTCTGTGTCTGTGTCTGTGTCTGTGTCTGTGTCTGTGTCTATTTTTACAGCCAGGGTTTCCCTGTGGAGCCTAGGCTGTTCTAGATCTCAGTATGTAGGTCAGGCTGTTCTCAAACTCAACGAGATTTGCCTGCCTTTGCCTCTGCCTCTGCCTCTGCCTCTGCCTCTGCCTCTGCCTCTGCCTCTGCCTCTGCCTCTGCCTCTGCCTCTGCCTCTGCCTCTGCCTCTGCCTCTGCCTCTGCCTCTGCCTCTGCCTCTGCCTCTGCCTCTGCCTCTGCCTCCTCTGAGTGCTAGGTTTAAAGGCACGGACCACCAAAGCGCAGCCCAAGGAATTTTTTAAAAAGAAAAATATTTAATTGGTACTGGCTCACCGTTTCATAGCTTTAAGCCATTATTGTCATGGTGGAAAGCACAGCTGTATTCAGGCAGGCATAGACCTGGAGAAGGGGGTCTACATCTTTATCCACAAGCAGCAGAAGGAGACTGAGTGCCACACCTGATATAGCTTGGGCATAAGAGACTTTAAAGATTGTCCTGACAGTGACATACTACCTTCAACAAGGCCACACCTACACCAATAAGAACATACTTCTTAATAGAAACAGTCGTTATGGACCAAGTATTCAAATGGTCTATTGGGGCTATTCTTGTATAGATGAGTCTTTTCACCCAGACTCTTTGTTCTGAGAGTAAGGATTCTGACACTGAATTCTTTCTGAATCAGTGCCTAGGCCACAAGCTTTGGCTTGATCACCAACCAGCTCATAACTTAATTACCCATATATTCTATTCTAAGCCAAACCAAGTGTTTGGTTACCTCTCTTCATCTTCATAGGAATGTTCCCTTCAGTGCTTATAGCAAATCTCCCAGTCCTGGCTATTTTCCAGAATGCTAACTCTCCCTTCCAGATATCACACCTTCCAGTCATTCCTCAGCTCATTTACCATAAGCTTTTTATTAATAGTTGATGCTTTCACATAGTATATAAGAGTTTCTATCTATGTGGTCCTATTCAAACCAACACAAAAGTATGCTTCTTTTTATATTTCATGGCTTGCTATGTAATATCTATACATACAGTACAATACCTTTAAATCCTGGATAAGTTCTTATTACAATCACCAAATTGCAAATCTCTACCAGATGGTGTCTTGGGGAGTGCATATAGTTAAGTAGGAATCATATAGTTGAAAGAAAAAATCATCAAACTCTAGATTCTTATTAGAATTATGTTTCCAACAGCCTGGGAATGAAAAGGAAATCAAATAAAAGTACACATGCACTCTTTCTGTGGTAATACTTGATATGGTGTTGAAAACCGGGAGCTGATACTGAGATGGTGCAGTGTAAAAAACATTATCTACAGTCTAGCCAAATCTGAAGTCTCCATTATTATGGATGGGTGGTCAGTTAGGAGGCATGGTAAGGATTAGTAGCCTGACTACTATGGGCAGGCCTAGTAATCCTGGGAAAACTAGAACCCAAAGAAGACCTGGTAAACATGGTAGCCTAGTAGGCATAGGAGGCCTGGAAGGACAAGTAAAGTTGTTAAGTCAGATGAACCTCAGAGTCCTGGATGCTTGTAAACCATAGGATGTCTGGTTAGATTGAGAAGCCTAGAAAGCATGAGGAAGCCTAGTAAGCATAAGAGTCCTAGAACCCACAAAATCTTGGAAAGTATGAGAGGCCTAGAAAGGGTGGGATGTCTGATAAACATGAGAGGCCTGGTAAGCCTGAGAGGCCTAGAAGCTTTGGGGACCCCATAAGCATGAGACCTGGCAGGCAATATAGGCATATATTTTTTAAAGCCTACTTTCTTAAGGGCCCAACCTCCCCTCTAGCCCACCACCCATCAGAGTTAGTTGAAAAGAAATGTTACTAGGATACAGGAGATGTGGACCTGTTTAGAAATATTTCTTTGGGGCATTTCCAATCTTTGTTTTTCTCAGTCCAGTCCTGTAGCAAACACCAAACATGAATCAGCAGTTTCAGTCCAGTCTACACAGCAGACACCACACACAAATCAGCAAGGGTAGTTCAATTCAGAAGGAACCCCAAGGCTTGCCATTTGGCCTGAAGCTGCAGTATCTCACAAGAAGTTCTTTAGCAAGTTTCTCTCTATGAAGTCACCACAAGGAAAGCTCAGTAACTCAGTGTAAGGTGAACCAATACATTTGTGTTATCAGCAAAGTCTAGCAAGGCAGTGCAAAGGGAACCACTGCCACAGATTCCACTGTCTACACATCATGTGTCCTTTTACATTTGCTATAGCAAAACATCCTTTTTACCTATGTGCCCCAGCAAAATATCATTTGACATACTGGCTTTCCAAAGAAACCAGAGTTTCCACTTCATATGCCCCTTTCTGATTAAGAATTTTCATTTTCTCTAACATTAACAATCTACACATAGTAGAAATAATTACAAGAACCCTCATATTTTAAATAAATGGCTTATGTACAATACAGTCAAATAATAGTCTAACAAAATGTAAATATCTGTCAATATGCAATAATGAAACAAAATCTTAAATTTCTATCAATATACAATAATTCAAACAAACAACTTTTAATTCCTATCAATATACAATAATTAAACAAAAACCTTAAAATTCTATCAATTATATAATAATCCAAACAAAAACTTAAATTTCTATTAATATACAATAATCTAAGCAAATCTACTTCAACTTTTTATCAATCCCTGATCATAACCAATAACAACCTTCCACCCTAGAATGATAACAACCATAACACATCAAATGACTAAACCTATCCACCCCAACTTAAAGGACCTGGATGATGGTCTTCTAATTACTTCCTCATTGTCCTCATCCCAGGCACCACCTCCCACAATCCTTCCATCATCCCACTCCCCTTCTCCTCTGAGTGGGTAGGGCCCCTTGGGTATCTCCCAACCCTAGCACATCAAGTCTCTGTGAGGCTAGGTGCACATTCTTCCACTGAGGCCAGAGAGGGCAACCCAGCTAGAAGAACATATATCACCTATAGGCAACAGCTTTTGGGATAGCCCCTGTTCTAGTTTTTCAAGTCCCACATGCAGATGAAACGACACATCTATAGTATATGTACAGGGAGGCCTAGGTTCAGTCTGTGTGTATTCTTTGGTTGCTGGTTCTGTCTCTGAGAGCCACAAGTGTCCGGGTTAGTTGAATCTCTTGGTCTTCCTGTGGAGTTTCTAATCCCTTAGAGGTTGCAATCATTCCTCCTCTTCTTCCATGAGAGTCCCCAAGCTCCATCCACTGTTTGGCTGTGGGTGTCTGCTTCTATTTGAGTCAGCTGCTGGGTGGAGCCTCTCAGAGGACTGAAGTGGAAACCTCTGGTTTCTTTAGAAAGTTAGTTTTGTCAAATGATGTTTTTCTGGGCACACAGGGGAAAGAATGTTTTGCTAAAGCAGACACTTTAAAGAACATTTTGTTGAAGTAGACACAGATGAATGGATGTTTTCCTATAGCAAACATGTAAAAGGATGTGTGATGTTTAGAAAAAATATAAATATGACCCTACAGACAGTAGGAGCTCAAGCACTGGGTTGCCTTGTTCAGTCACCCTACTTTTCACCAATGACATGCATATATTGGTTTCCCTTACATTGTGTTGCTGAGCTTTGCTTGTGGTGACTTCATATAGAGAAACTTACCAAAGAACTTTTTGTGAGGTTCCTGAAGCTTTTTGCCACTTCAGCAGACACAGGCTGGTTGGAAAGCATCACAGTTGCTTCTGGATTGAACTTCCCTTGCTGATTTGTTTATGGTACCTTCCCAGTGGACTGGATTGCAGCTGCTGTTTCATGTTTGGTGTTTGCAGGTTGTAAAATATATATTCCTACAGGTGGTGCCCAACATGGCTTAGGCATAATGGGTACTTCTGCTTCTAATGTGGTAGATGAAATGGCAGATTATGAGGGTTAGCAATGTTGCTTAAGGAGGTTAGCAAAATGGAAACTACTGCCACTTCGTGGTCTCCTACTGTGTTCTCAGAGAGGTTTTCTGGTTTTGCTTCATAGTCTTCATGTATACCATTTTGGAAAAGAATGGGGGGGGAGCAAAGATGGTATATCAGATGGTTCATTCAATTCTTCTATATTAAAAAAGGATTGCAGAGTTGTCTATGCAAGTATAGAGTTTCCAAGTAGAGGTAGAAATACTTGAAAAACAAAAAGAGCCAGTGGGAGAACAACAGGATTCAGACTTGGTCACTGAGACTAGAAATGTACTGCTCAATGAAAAAGGGAAGCAAACTAGGCTGGAAAGTAAATTGCTTTCTGACCTGCTCCAAGTACTTTCCCTACCAGGTGCCCAATTCAACTCAGTGAGACAAGAGCCTGGGAAGAACAGGATGTGCCACAGGGACAACCCATTAGTGTGCAACCAAGTGCAGCACCAAAGGATTTGCTTGGAGCTACACAGGTACCTTAAGACTTTCCAGTCTTTGTGCAGCATATGCCTGATAATGATGGTGAACAGGCTTATGAGGAGGCTTGGCAACTGATAGAATTGCTAAATTTAAAGCATTTAAAGAGGTATTGTATTAATTGCGTTTTCTATGTGATAAGGAAACATTAAGTACTGGACTACTGAGTAAAACAGTTATCCCCCAGGATTCAAAAGGAGTGGTGTCAGCTGTTCTAGAAGCTGGCCAACAATATCAATTGTTGTCCTGGTGGACGCATGAAGCCACAAAATAGAGCAATGTATTTAGCAAGGGGGATAAATTTTTCTAAAGACCAAATGCTTGGAGAAGCGTGTTATGCTAAGGTACAAGAACAAATCTGATCTGCTGATAATATAATGTCATATTGTAGCTTTAAGAGCTTGGGATATAATATGAATGAGTAGCCTGAGAAACAATCTACCTCATTTACTAAGTAGTGCAGAGTTCTGCAGAAGCATTTATACACTTCTTACAGAAATTGGGCTCAGCTATAAATAGAGCCATATCAGACCCTGAAACCAGACAGTCATTGATAGCAATCTTGGTTTTTGAGAATGCAAACACTGAATGTAACAGAGCAGTCAGACCACTGAAAACATGAGGATCCCATATAGATGAATGTATAAGGAAGTCAACTGGCATTGGTTATCATAGGCATAATACCAAGATCATAGGGCAAATCATAGATATAAATATCAGGAACCAAAGTGCTAGCTTTAATTGTGGTAAATTTTGGTTATTTCCAAAGAAATTGTAAGGCTAAGAGTCAGAGCTCAAAATAACAGTTACATTGACTCTAGAAATCATGGTAATCATAGAAAAGAAGGAACATGTTCTGATTGCTATGAGCCACAAAGACTTCTAGGGTATTGTAGCCAGTGTGGAAAGGATATATATTGAACAAGGGATTGGTGATCCAAGAGATATATACAAGGTAACTTCTTGACATCAGGACCCAAACAGCAATACAAAGAATTTTCTTTTGGTCAGTCAGGAGGTACCAAACAGGCAAGAAAATCAAAATTTAGTGTTTCCTACCAAATTCTCCTGCCTCTGATGCCCATACATTCTTCTGAAACTGAGGATCCTGAACCATACAGACAGGAGCCTGGCATGTCTTGGGAAGCATGGCAGATTTGGTAAATGTTTGAGACCTGATAAATATGGGAGGCCTGGAATGCTTAGAAGGCCTGGTAAGCATGAGAGGCCTGGTTTGCCTAAGAGGGCTAGATACAATGATAGCCCTGGTAAACTTCTCAGGACCTGGAATTCACGGGAGTCCTAGTAATTGTGGGAGGTACAATAACCCTGTGAACCCTGGTGAGTATGTGAGGCCTAGAAACCAGGTGAGGCCTAGTAACCACTGGAGGCATAATAATCACATGAGGCCTACTACAAGGGCAGTCTGGGAAGCAGTCAAGTACTAATTAGCAACTGAAGCCTATTAATCATGGTACACATGGTAAGTTTGAGTGACCTGGTAAGCATGGACGATTCGGTAAGTTTGAGGCCTGCTAAGCCATGGAAGCCTGTAAATCCTAGGAAGACTAGTAAGCATGGGAAGTTTGCTAAGCATAAGAGGCCTAGATAGCATGACAGGCCCTTAAAACAGGAGAGACCTGCTACACTATTCAGAACCTGGCACTCATGGGAGGCCTAGTAACTTTGAGACTTGAAATAATCATGTGAGGCCTAATAACCAGGTGAAACCTAGCAACCATAGTGGACATCATAAGCCCATGAGTGCTAGTAACCAAGGGAAATGTGGTCACCATGTGAGGCCTAGTTAGCAACCGAGTCCTAGTATCAATGGTAGATCTGGTAAGCATGAGAGGCCTTGGGAGCATGGGAGACCTGGTAAATGTGGGAGACATGGCAAGGTAAGGATGTGTGCGTGGTAAGCATAGGAAATCTAACAAACATAGGGAGTCTCCACAATTCCGGTAATCTTTTTTTTTTTCCAACCTTTATTAGATATTTTCTTCATTTACATTTCAAGTGTCATCCAGAAATTTCCCCATACCCTCCCCCATCCCCGCCCAGCTCCCCTACCCACCCCCTCCCACATAATGGCCCTGGTGTTCCCCTGTACTGGGGCATATAAAGTCTGCATGACTAAGGGGCCTCTCCTCCCAATGATGGAAACCCAAGGAAGTCCTGGTGAACATAGTCCTGGTAGGCCTCGTGAGCAAAGGAGTCCTGCTTAGCCTTAGAGGCCTAATAAGGCTGGGAAGTCTTCAAAGTTTAGGAGGCCTGATAAGTATTAGTAGGCTGGAAAGCATGGGGAGTCCTAGAACCCAAGGAAGACCTGGAAAGCATTGGAGGCCGTGTAAAATTGTCAGGTCCCATAGACATGGGAGGCCTGGAAAACTTACGAGGTCTGAGAAGCATTAGTAGCCTGGCAATCAGGTGCAGGGCTAGTAAGCATAGGAGACCTCAAACCCAAGGGCCTCCTGGAAAGCATGGGAAGCCTACAAAGAATGGGAAGTGTAATAAACATGAGAGCTGGTAAGCAAGCCTCAGCGACCTGGAAAGCTTTGGAATTCCTATAAGCATGAGAAGCCTGGCAAGTCTAGGGAACCTAGAATGCATGGAAGACCTAGAAAGCATGGAATGACTAGGAAGGACGCAAGGTCTGGTCAACATGGGAGGCTTGGTAAGCATAAGATATAGGAGAACCATTAGAAACCTTTTACAAATGAGTCCTAGATGGTATGTTTGTCCAGGTATACATGAAAGGCCTGCTTAATATTAGCTTAATACACATGGAACATCTCATAACCAGATTTGGTTGATGAAGCTAGGCAGATAGTTCTCACAAAAATCACATCATTCAACAGGTCTTACGTGAGAAGTTTATTAAGGGAAAATGATAAAGAGGCTGTCTCTGGGATAAGGAAGAAAAGAAAGAGATGGGGGAAGGGATAGCATGGCTATTTATCAGGTCTGTTCTGCATATGCAAGAGGACATGTAACAGGAGACAATGTATTTGTTGTCTCTGGGCATTTAATAAGGACATTTTGCATCATTACTGATCCCTGTAAAATAGCTGTGAATATGATTGTCAGCTCTTTGTGGAATCCCTTTTGCTGTCCATGGATGTGCCTGATTGCTAACAGTTCTCTCTTTTTCTTATGATAAAGAAGAGAATTAAAAAGATGAGTGATATTGAGGCAGAGTTATGGGCCTCAGATTTCTTTTTTTTTTTCATAGATTTTTTTAATTAGATATTTTCTTCATTTACATTTCAAATGCTATCCCCAAAGTCCCCTCTACCCTCCCACCACCCTGCTCCTCAACCTGCCTACTCCTGCTTCCTAGCCCTGGCATTTCCCTGTACTAGGGCATATAATCTTTGCAACACCAAGGGCCTCTCCTCCAGTTGATGGCCAACTAGGCCCTCTTCTACTAGATATGCAACTAGAGACACAGCTCTGGGGGGTACTGGTTAGTTCATATTGTTGTTCCTCCTATAGGGTTGCAGACCCCTTTAGTTCCTTCAATATGGGCCCTGTGTTCCAGCAAATAGATGACTGTGAGCATCCACTTCTGTATTTGCCAGGCACTGCCATAGCCTCATAAGAGAGCGCTATATCAGGGTCCTGTCAGCAAAAGCTTTCTGGCTTATGCAACACTGTCTGGGTTTGGTGGTTTTATATGAGATGGATCCCCGGGTAGGGCAGTCTCTGGATGGTCCTTCCTTCTGTCTCAACTCCGAACTTTGTCTCTGTAAGTCTTTCCATGGGTATTTTGTTCCCCATTCTAAGAGTGACCCACCCATTCTAAATATCCACACTTTGGTCTTTCTTCTTCTTGAGTTTCATGTGTTTTGCATATTGTATCTTGGGCATTCTAAGTTTCTGGGCTAATATCAGCTTATCAGTGAGTGCATATCATGTGTGTTCTTTTGTGAATGGGTTACCTCACTCAAGATGATATCCTCCAGATCCATCCATTTGCCTAAGAATTTCATAAATTTATTGTTTTTTAATTGCTGAGTAGTACTCCATTATGTAAATATACCACATTTTCTGTATCCATTCCTCTGTTGAGGGACACCTGGGTTCTTTTTAGCTTCTGGCTATTATAAATATGGCTGCTATGAACATAATGAAGCATGTGTCCATATTACAAGTTGGAATGTCTTCTGGGTATATGCCCAGCAGAGGTATTGCTAGATCCTCTGTTAGTACTATGTCCAATTTTCTGAGGAACAACCAGACACAGATTCAATGCAATCCCCAACAAAATTCCAATTCAATTCTTCACTGAGTTAGAAAGGGCAATTTGTAAGTTCATCTGGAATAACAAAAAAACTAGAATAGCAAAAATTATTCTCAACACTAAAAAGAACCTCTGCATTGAAATGTAAATGAAGAAAATATCTAATAAAGAAAAAATAATTTGAAAAAAAATTAAGTATTATAAGAAGATGTGTTTGACACTTAATAATGTATAATTAACTATAAAACTAACACAAAATTTTCTTTATGAAAATACTCAGTAATCCAAGACTTCTTCCTCCCCAGAAATCACTGTTCATGGCTTAATATTCTGTTGTGAGTTTACATTCATTAATAAATGTCTACACATAAAAAAAAAGAACCTCTGGTGGAATCACCATGCCTGACTTCAAGATGTACTACAGAGCATTTGTGAAAAAAAAAAAAAACCTGCATGATAGTGGTACAGCAACAGAGAGGTATGTCAATGGAATAGAATTGAAGACCCAGAAATGAAAGAAATGAACCCGCACACCTATAGTCACTTGATCTTTGACAAGGGAGCTAAAATCATCCAGTGGAAAAAGACAGCATTTTTAACAAATGGTGCTGGCACAACTAGGGGTTATCATGTAGAAGAATGTGAACTGATCCATTCTTTTTTTTTTTTCCCAAATTTTATTAGGTATTTTATTTATTTACATTTCAAATACTATCCTGAAAGTCCCCTATATCCTCCCGCCCTGCTCCCCTACCCACCCACTCCCACTTTTTGGCCCTGGTGTTCCCCTGTACTGGGGCATATAAAGTTTTCAAGACCAAAGGGCCTCTCTTCTCTTCTGTACAAAGCTCAAGTCTAAGTGGATCAAGGAACTCCACAGAAAATCAGAGACACTAAAACTTAAAGAGAAGAAAGTGGGGGAAAGCCTCGAAGATAAGGACACAGGGAGAATATTCCTGAACAGTACAGGGATGGTTTATGCTGTAAGATCAAGAATCAACAAATGGGACCTCATAAAATTGCAAAGCTTCTGTAAGGCAAAAGACACTGTCAATAAGACAAAAAGGCCTCCAACAGATTGGGAAAGGATCTTTACCAATCCTAAATCAGATAGGGGACTAATATCTAATATATTAAAAGAACTCAAGAAGCTAGATTCCAGAAAATCAAATAACCCTATTTTAAAAATGGGGTACAGAGCTAAACAAAGAATTCGTAAGTGAGGAATACGGAATGGCTGAGAAGCACCTGAAAAAAATATTCAACATCCTTAATCATCAGGGAAATGCAAATCAAAACAACGCTGAGATTCCATCTCACACCAGTCAGAATGCCTAAGATCAAAAATTCAGGTGACAGCAGATGCTGGCAAGGATGTGGAGAAAGAGGAAGACTCCTCCATTGCTGGTGGGATTGTAAGCTGCTACAACCACTCTGGGCTTCAGATTTCTTCAACTGCTTTCTGCTGCCCTGGGACATTGTCAATTTTGGGGTGCAGTTGATCCTTACCATCAACACACAGGTTCCTCTGTGGGCAGCAGTTGGTAATCCTGTGAAAGGATCTGATTAATCATTTAGTTGGAAAATTTTTGGATTTGTCATTGGAGGAATGTGGGGAAGAAGCTGATAAAGCAGGGTGCAAATAATAACGTGAGAAAAATGACAAGAAGGGGAGTCAGCAAAGGCAATATCCATTTCCATATGGGGCTTTCAAAGCCTCAGGGATCAGGAGCATTGAGTTGTTTCTTACCTTTTGGTGGTCTCTTGGGAGCTGTTGGCTTTTGTTCGTTATTATACCTGACTGGTTAATGTAGAAGTAGCATTCTTTTTGGAAAAAAAGGTAGAATCCACCCTTTTCAGCTATTAAGAATGTCTAGTCCCCGTCAGATTTGAAGTACCACTGCTGCCAGGGAATCGACTGTCCTTGGAGACTGAGTATGGTTTGGGCCACCTGTTGAAGATCATGGATAAACTAGAAATAGAACTGATGGCATAAGGTTAGGGAGGTGGCCAGTCCTGCTGTTCCTATTGTCACACCTGCAGTTATTCATGCAACAGCAGGAGGGGTAGGATTTGAATTGCTCTTTTGTTATGCCAGGCAGCTATTGAATCCACAACCAGAATTGGTAGGGGCTACTCTCCATGGATTATCCCTAATTTAGGGAAAAGAAACACCAGTGTACAAACTCCTGGCCAGCTGGCAGATAGATGAGCATACACCTTAGTACCACAAACAACCGATGTGTTCTGGACTATAGGACACTGTGGAAGAGGTGTTATGTTTTTCTTATAGTCTAGGGAACTTAATTTTCCTACAGAACATGTCCCAGATGACTTCAAACAGTCTGCCATGCCAAAGAGGGTGCTATAGAAAAGGTAGGGGGTTGAGACAAACCAGGGTCAGGGTAGTTAGTGAAAGGTAAAGCAAAGCTATTTGACACTGGATGTCTTAGTTGGGATTTTACTGTTGTGAACAGACACCGTAACCAATGCAAGACAACATTTAATTGGGGCTGGCTTACAGGTTCAGTGGTTCAGTCCATTTTCATCAAGGCAGGAGCATGGCAGCATCCAAGCAGGCATGGTGCAGGTGGAGCTGAGAGTTCTACATCTTCATCTGAAGACTGGCAGCAAAATACTCAATTTCAGACAGCTAGGACAAAGGTATTAAACCCCATGCCCACAGTAACACACCTACTCCAACAAGGCTACACCTTCTGATAGTGCCACTCCCTGGCCCAAGCATATACAAACCATCATACTAGAGAAACTATAAGTGGCAATTGTGAGCCAGTTCCAGATGGCACACACAACCAGCAATCTCCAAAAGCAGCCAGGTTAGGTGACATTAAGGAGCTGATAGGCCAAGGTCAGAGTCTGGACCAGAAGGAAAAATAACAAGTTAGAACTTTTAGTAGAGGGAATGTCAAAGAAGTAATAATGTTGGAGGAGTATTTATTTACTTCTTCTATTTCTTCTGTCTCTTGGGTTGGATAATTGGGACATATTTTCTCTGGATATGAATCACCCTTATCAGGAGCCCCAATTAGTTAGTGTGGTAGAGTTTACCAACAATACCCATTTCCCAACTTGGATTCCATGGGTCCTGGAAGAGGGTCTTGCATCATTGATAGAAGAGGTGATTGATCTGTAATGCTAACATATGTAATTGGCAAGACCAATATTGGCAGCCCATGTTAGCATCAGGACCATCCGTAGACAACCAAAGGCTGTTTACAATCAGCTCCTGAACCCAGAGATGACATCATCTCTAGGCAACGGTGCAGCTCCTGTGTCTGTTGCCATGACACCTGTCACACACACACACACACACACACACACACACACACACACACACACACTCATGCACGCATCCTGCACATGCATTACCTGCATCACAGCCAAGATAAAAGACATGTACTCTGACCCATAGCTCTCTCTTCTTCACATTTTCTCCCTCACTCCCCTCCCCCAGAGACACCTCTGTTAATAAAGTCTCTCACATGCACCGTTTCATCTAACAGCCAGCCCCATCCTCCATATTTGTCTGGTTATTCCTTACAACAATCCTTTGTCTTGTCAAAAAGGAAGCGATATTTATATATTTAGAAGGAATGGTGGATATAGGAATGATGGAAATTCTGATCGACACCTGGCTTCTGGCTATAGAGCAATTCTCTGGTTCTATTTGGAGAGTCTGTTTGTCTTAAGCAATGATTTCTTGAACTTTGAATCTTCATGTATAAGGGTTACCGTGGATAGAAATGAACAGCAGAGGGAGGAGAAAAAAACCTTTATACAATACAATAGTTGCAGGAGTGAGCCTCATTTTATCAGAATCAGGGACAAAGTGGTTGGTCCTGATGTCTTCTGAAGCTCAAGAGAGCAGAGTCCTGTTGGGTTGATGTCTAAGATGATGAGTAATTTTGAGGTGAAGAGATAATGGGCTTATGGTGAAACAGATGAACCAAAGAGAGAGTTCCTCAAGCTTAGAGGCTGTGGAGGTCACAAAAATGTACCTTGAAAAGGCCCTGCCATTTAAGGGAAAGGAGTGGGGGGGGGGATGGTCAGAAAGTATAGAAGGACCTGATCTCCAATGCTGATAGGGAGTAGACAGGAGATAGCATATGACCATGGTAGATGGTGGTCAGTAAAGTTCCATAGGAGGGAGCAGAGATGATGGAGAATGGAAACAGGTGAGTGGTAGAGAGAGGAGAGACTTTGGGCACAAGACTGGGAGTCAGGAACAGTTGTCTATACATGAGCTCAAAGAGTGAGATGAAAAGAGGTCAATTGTGGAAAGCCCATAGCCTGAAAAGATCCAGTGGCTGGCGTTTTACCCAATCTAAGTAAAGTTCCTGTGATAAGGGTGGTTTTTAAATAGTGGTCAGTCGGTCCTATCTTTACTGAGGACTGGGGGTGGTACCGA
This sequence comes from Mus minutoides, assembly GCA_902729485.2. Taxonomy (NCBI): domain Eukaryota; kingdom Metazoa; phylum Chordata; class Mammalia; order Rodentia; family Muridae; genus Mus; species Mus minutoides. The sequence continues at coordinate 2,931,431 of LR749516.1, read as the reverse complement.
ATATGAAAATACCAAGGAACATTGGGGGCTTTAGATAGAGTCTGAGAAACTTGGGAGGTGAATTTAGGACCATTGTCTAACTGGAAGATTGGGATTCCCAAGTGAGAGTGGGAACATGAGGAGGCTGAAATTCTAAATCAAGGCATGATCTCATGGAGGAGGAGATCAGAGACTGTCTGACCTCTTTTGTTGGTGATGAAGAATGCCTCCACCCACTCTGAGAAGCTGTCCACCAAGGCCAGGAAGTATTTATCATGTTTGACAGTGGGCATGTGAGTAAATTCAAGCTCCCAGTCAGTCCCAGGTAGGGAACCTCTAGCTTGGTGGGTGGGAAAAGGATACCTGGAGTTGGGGTCTGACAGCAGACAGATTTTGCAAGAGTAAGTAATAGATTTTAATAAACACAAGTCCTCTAGGGTAGGCTGTAGGTGGGTTTTTAAAAAGTAAGGTAAGACTTGGCTGTTAGAATAAAAGAGCTGGTGTAGATAGGAAAGAGTCTGACAACTGTCAGGAGATTGTAACGTGAGAATGTCCTGTGGTGGGTGAAAGGATTCTAGGCCCACAAGATTCAAAGCTTTTGCTCCCTGGTCAGCCCAGATGGTTGTTTCCCTTAGAGATAATAAAGTTGTCCATCTAGTGGGACTGCATGACAATAATTTGGTCCGCATTAGTTATTGATCCTCCTTTTGTTGTAGTACAGGAGGATATGGAAGGCATATTTAGAGTCTGAGTCTGTATATATATTTAGGGATTGTCCCTGTACCAATTGAAAGGTTATTGTAATAGCTATTAGTTTAGCCTGTTGGTTAGTGGTGTGGACACTATAGCATAGCTAGTCCTTTGGGCTCCTTTTTATATAAAAGTGCTGCCATCTGTGTATCAGGTATAGATGGTCTGAGACAATGAGCCCTCCTTTATGTGTGAGGCATGGGACAATAGTTCCTCTAAGGATTCAGTGCAGGACTAAGATAGGGAGTGCTCAATATTTGGTCAAGGAAAAAAGTTTGAGATATTGAGAGGTGAGCATGATTGGAAAGTAAGTGTAGAGTCTTCTATTAGTACTACCTGAAGGGAAAGAACCTTGGAGGGAGGTAGAGTTTGTAAGCCATTATAAGTTAAGAGCTGGGACAGGTTTTGAGAGACGATAGTGATAGGTGACCCAAAGGTTAGTTTTTTGGATTTTCAGATAAGGAGCTTAGCAACTGTTAAAGCACATATACAAGGTGCCCATTTCTGAATGGCCAGGTCTAATTTTTTTTGACAGTATGCTATGAGTGCAAAGTAAGGTCCTAGTTTGTGACCTAGAATTCTAAGGATATGTCCCTCTTTTTCTGTTACATAAAGGGAGAAGAGATGGGTTAGGTTTGGGAAGTATAAGGCCTACTGGAACCTCTGAAAGGGCTTAGTAACAGGTTTGAGAAGAGGTTACTGAGTGGGGCCCAGGTTGCTTTATATAAGGGGCAGGAAAGGAGGGAAAAGGAAGGAACTCAGAAATGTAAAATGCCAGCTATTCCTACACACACACACACACACACACACACACACACACAGAGAGAGAGAGAGAGAGAGAGAGAGAGAGAGAATCCCGAGCTTGGGTGATCTACCAGGTAGGGTTCTGAATTGGATGGCAACGAGAGAATGGTGTTTAGCCACAGAAGAGTTATGGATGTCCCAGACTCAGGGGTCCACCTGGGAGGCTGGCAAAGAAAATGTCATGTTATAGCCAGTAGGTTGGGTAGCTAGAAGAAGGAGAGGTGTTGCTGGTGAGCTTGAGTTCAGATGAATGATGGGGACAAAAGAAATAGAGGCTCCCACTTTGGCTAGAAGATCCCTTCCTAATAAGGGGATGAGACACATTGGCACCACCAGAAAAAATGGGTGAGATGAACACCCCTAAATGCAACTAGATGATGGGGTCTGGTGAGGTTTGTAAGGCTGTCCCCCTACCCTGACAATAGGAAAATGAGGAAAGATGGGTCTCCAAAACTCTGTCAGGACAAAGTAAGTGGCTCCAGTGTCCAAAACAAAGGAGATGGGCCACCTTGGTACCTTAATGACTACCTGGGGCTACCTGTTAGTAATGGTAGTAGTTGGGTCAAGGAAACTTGGGCCCCTTCATTCCGTGGCCAAGCCTAGAGTATTAGCTGCAGGATGGTCTGGAAGTGATGTTCCTAAGCCATGGTTTTTTCATGCCCCATGGCTTTCATGGATTAGGGTAAGCCTGTGCGCAGTGACCCTGCTGACCACATTTGAGATATAGAGACTTGGTGGTTCCTGAGTCTTAGGAGACCAGGGAGCCTGGGTAGTGGCTGGAGCTTGTTGTTCAGTCTTAGACAGTATATGGTATTTTTGTTTGTGGGCCCTCTCCTCTCTTCCATGGTAAACTTTAAAGACTAGTACTAAGACTTGTGCCTGTGGAGTTAGAGGTCCTCTCTCCAAGTGTTAAAGCTTGGCTCTAGTATCAAGGTAGCTTTGGGAAAAGAAATGATCATCAGGAGTTGTTTATCTTCTAGATTTTCAGGGTCTAGATTAGTATATTTTAAGAGGGCCTTTGTAAGGCATTCTAAAATTTGAGAAGGGTTTTCCTATTTGTCCTGGATGACCTCTTGGAGTTTTCCATAATTTATTGGCTTAAGGACAGCCAGGAAGCAAGTTGTAAATTGGTCTCTAGCTAAAATGCCACGTGTGGTATTATACTTCCTTTGGGGATGCTGGTCCAGTACCATCTCAGACCAAATTAGGTGTGCCACACTGGTTTAGTGTATTTCATTTGCATGTACTCTAGCCTGCTCCCAAACTCACCTATGCTTCTTGGGAATTAAGTTGTTACTGAGAATCATGTATGGGTCATGGAAAATCAGATTATAAGATTGAGTGATATATTGAAATTCTTTAATAAAGGTAGAAGAGTAAGAGGTATAGGACCACAGTAATTTTTTTTTTTAATCTGAGAAACTTCACTTAACAAAAAGGACACATGTACCCTAACTTCACCATCTACTCCAGTAACTTACCACTGAAACTGTGTTATGCAGAGTGAGGGAAGAGCTCCAGAGGGAGGTAGTAGTTTGAAGACTTAAAGTAGGTGCTAGCATGGGATGGTTATAGTGGCCTGTAGCTAGTGAGGGAGAGGAAGAATCTGGAGAAGCTAGATGCAGAGATGATGCTGAGGAGGCTGGGGAGTAGGGGAAACTGATGAAGCTTGGGAAGCAGAGGAGGCTGAAGAGACTGGTCAGGAAGTGTAAGGAGGGGGCTTGTTAGCTTGATCAAGAATAGTGGAAGAGAGAAGGTTTGGAGTGAAGGTAAGAAAAAGCCTTCCTTCTATTTTCCAGATCACTGGCAATAGTTGTAAAGATCCCTTATAAGAATAGGATCAAAAGTACTATTAGAAGCCATTTAGAGTAGTTATTCAGTGGGTATTGGAGCCAAATCTGATTGCAAAGGTGTATGAGTCTGGAAGTCTAGGTCAGGCACTAGTTTTAGAAGGTTGAGGTTTTCCAGGAGGCATCACAGTTGGGATCCTGGAGGTATGAACAAAGATGAAATTCCCATGGGTGAGGAAAAAGAGGTTATTATTTTCTATCAATTGTGGTGTCCCAAGAGCAGCAAAGATAATAACAAAACACCTGTGGGTTCAATGGGGCATTTATGCTAACCAGGAGCGAAAACACACTAATCTTCAGGCGTTTGAATGCAAAGATCTAGTGATCTGATGGTTGGAAAGTGAGCCCAAGTTGCTTGGGATAAGGTCTCTGCCTGTGTTCTTATGCCACAGAGCAGGGTGCACGAGGAAGGACCAGGAACCCACCAATAAGCAAATCAAAGTCTAGAAGGCAGAACTAATAGAACTAGGTGGCCAGTTCCAGCAAAATCACACCATCCAATAGGTATCACATCAAAGATTAATTAAGGGAAAGAGGTAGAGAGGCATCCTCTGGGAGAAGGAAAGGAAGAAAGAGATGGAGTAATGGAAAACATGGCTTTTTAATCTGGCTTGTGGCACATGCGCAAGAGGACATGAGACAGGGGTGACAATACGTTTCCTCTGGGCAGCTAATGATGACATGTCCTGTTGTCTCACCACCTAGGAGTTTTCTGTGAAGATGCTTGATTGTCAACACTATCACGGAGTCCTTTTCAGGGGTCCGTTGATGTGCTAACACTGATAAGCTTGGGAGATTGGGTCAATATTTGAGGCCTGCAATGCCTGGGAGGCCTGGAATGCATAGGAGGCATGGCTCACCTATAGCAAACACAAGAAGCCTAGTAACTAGTCAGGATATGGCATTCATGGGAAGTCTAGTTAACATGGGAGGTACAATAACCATGTGAAGTCTGATAAACATGTGAGGACTGGTAATCAAGTAAGGCCTAGCAACCATAGGAAGCAAAATAATCATATGATGCCTAGGAACCAAGGGGAGTGTAGTAAAGATGTGAGGACTAGTAACCATGGGAGACCTGGTATGAGAGGTCTGGTTTAGGAAATATGGGAAGCCTTCTCAGCCTTGGAGGCCTGGAAAGCTTAGGCGACCTGACAAGCATGGGAGGCATATTTCACTAAGAGGCCTGGTAACTTTGTCAGGACCTGGCATTTGTGGGAAACCTATAATCATGGGAGGTGGAATAATCATGAGAGGCCTGGTAACCATGGGAGGACTAGTGACAAGGTGAGGCCTAGTAACCATAGGAGGGATGATAACCATTCAAGGCCTGGTAACCAAGGAGGTCTGGTAAAAGATGTGAGGGCTAGTTAGCAACTGAGGCTTAGTAACCATGGTAGACCTGGTAAGTGTGAGAGACATTATACGCATAGGACGCCTGGTAAATTTGAGAGGGCTGGTAAGCTTAGCAAGCCTGGGAACCATGAGAAAGCTGCCAAGCATTGGGGGGGGGGGGGGGGCTAGTTATCACGGGAGTCCTAGAACCCAAAGAAAACCTGGTAATCATGGTAGGCCTCATAAGCATAGGAGGCATGGTTAGCATGGGAGTACTAGTTAGCATGGGAGGCCTGGTAAGCATGGGAGGCCTGGAAATTTTAGAAGGCCTGATAAATATGAGATTCATAGAATGTATGTGAAGTCCTGGTATGGGGCAAGTAGACCATGCTATCAGACTGGAGACCTGGTAAGGTTGAAACCAAGTGAGGCCTAGCTAACCATGTAAGTCCTGGTAAACATAGGAGGCCTAGGAACTGTGGGAGGCTGATAAACATGGTAGGCATAGTAACCAAATGAGACATAGTATTCATGGGAGGCCTGATAAACATGTGAAGCCTAGAAACCAAGCGTGGCCTAGTGACCATGGTAGGCACGGGAAGTTTGAGAGGGCTGGTAATCATAGGCAGCGTGGGAAACATGAGAGGCCTGGTTAAGTGTGTGAGGGCTAGTAAGCCAGGGAGTCCTATTGTCTTAGTCAGGGTTTCTATTCCTGCACAAACATCATGACCAAGAAGCAAGTTGGGGAGGAAAGGGTTTATTCGGCTTACACTTCCATACTGCTGTTCATCACCAAAGGAAGTCAGGACTGGAACTTAAGCAGGAGCTGATGCAGAAGCCATGGAGGGATGTTCTTTACTGGCTTGCTTCCCTTGGCTTGCTCAG
>LR749516.1:2915453-2925728 GCA_902729485.2 Mus minutoides | reverse complement strand
TAACCATCAGAGACCTGGGAAACATGGGAGTCCTGGTAAATTGGAGAGGCCTGGTAAACATGGATAGACTACTAAACATAAGAATCTCAGGAAGTATGAGGAGCCTAGTAAAATTGAGACCTGTAAAACTTGTGAGGTTTGGTAAACATGGAAGACTATAGAAGGACTTTCTCGGACCTGGAAGAGGTATAAATAATGACATGGAAGCTTTTAATTAAGTTGAAAACTTAGGTCTTTAACGTAGGTGAAAGGATGTTTTCCTGAAGCAGACACAAGTGAAAGGATATATTGCTATAGCAAACATGTGAAAGGAAGCATGATGTTCAGAAAAAAAAAATATATATATATATATATATACATATTTGTCCCCACAGACAGTATGAGATCAAGCACTGGTTTACTTTGTTCTGCCTCGCTACTCTTCACTAATGACATGAATGTCTTGGTTCACCTAACAATGTGGTGACACCATAGAGAAAAACTTCAAAGAAGTTCTCATGAGGTTCTTGTGGCTTCTTGCTGATTCAGGGGCCTCAGGAGCTTTGCTGTTTCTTCTGGATTGAACTACACTTGCTTTTTCATGTGTGGTGGCTGCTAACTGAACTGGACTGAAGCTGGTGGGTGGTTCACGTGTGGTGTTTGCCAAGAGGACTGGACTGCAGCTGCTGACTCATATTTAGTGTTTGCTACTGGACTGAACTGCTGGTATCCTGACAATGAAGATTGGATCTGCCCCCAAAGAACTATTTCTGAACAGGTCTACTTCCCCCATGCCCTAATAACTTTTTAATTACCTCTAGTGGGTAGTGGGCTAGAGGAGAGATTAAACAGCTATTAAAATAGGTTGAGAAAAATGTATACCTACAACATACCTTCATACAATGTGAAGAATGTTACACCAACAGGAAACCTAGTGAGCATGGGTGGCCTGGTAAACCTGGGAGCCCTAGAAAGCATGGGAGACTTTGTAAACTAGAAAGAGCTCATAAACATGGCAGACCTGATAAATTTGGGAGGCCTGGAAACCATTAGCGACCTAGATAGTATGTTAGGTCTAGAGAGCACGAAAGGCCTGGGAAACATGGGAGACATAGTAACCTAGTGAGGTCTAGTAACAATGGAATGTCTGGTAAGAATGGGAGACCTGAAACACATGGCAAGCCTGTTTAAAATGGGAGGTCTCAGAAGTATAAAAGCCATTGGAGACATGGAAGTCTGGGAAACATGGGAGGCCTAAGAACCATGGGAGGCCTGGTAAGCAAATAAGGCCTGGTAAATATGGGAGGTCTGGTAAGCCTGGGAGGCCTAGTAATTATGAGAGGGCTGTAAGCACGGGAGGCCTGGTAGGCATAAGAGACCCAGCAAGCATTGGAGCCTTGGTAAACATGGTGAAAGTAGGAAGCTCTGTGTTAGTATTGTCACTGTATGACAGCTGCCATTTTACTAGGGTTTGAACACTGCTCTGACACTGGTCATGTGGAGTTCCTGGGTGCCTGAGTCCCTCTGGTCCCAGTTACTTCTGGTGTTATGGCAGATGTTGTGTCCTTTAAATTTAAGTCAAGGGCTTAGATGTGTTCTCTTTGTCTTTGTCTCTCTGTCTCTGTCTCTCTCTTTCTCTCTCTCTCATTTCTTCAGTTTACCAATACCAAACACAACCCATGGGTTGGAAATTTATTATTAAGAAAAGGCAGCCTGCCATTGTTCAATCCTCTATAAGCTTAAATGGCCCATCTATTTGTGGATTTCAGTCCAGTCTTAGGATGATATTTTAGACTCATTGTTTGTAGTTTTTTCAGGCTAAAAATCAGCCCACCCAAAAGAATCCAGGTTGTAGTATCAACTCCAAAGTCTGTTCTGTGTCCCTGGCCAGTCATTCTGCTGTTCAAATCAATAAAGTTGCTCTGCTTAAGAAAACTTGGTGTGTCCTGAGGGTTGGATTTTCACCTGACTCAACAACACTTAGAAACTCTTTAAAAAAAAAAAGATGTATTTATTTATTGTATGTATACTATAGCTGTGTATACTGTAGCTGTCTTCGGACATACCAGAAGAGGGCATTGGATCCCATTACAGATGATTGTGAGCCACCATGTGGTTGATGGGAGTTGAACTCAGGACCTCTGGAAGAGCGGTCAGTGCTCTTAACCACTGAGCCATCTCTCCAGCCCCTAGAAAGCCTTCCAAAAAGGAAATTTGAAGTACTCTAAACTGTCAAGTCATTTAAGTGGAACTCTCTCTTGAGTACACACCCATGCCTTGGTTATGTATTTTTCCTTTTGCTAAGGGCAAGTCTCCCTGCCTTCCTCCTTGCCTCCCCCAACCACATTTATAATAAAACCTTAATAAATTCCAACTCTGCTTCAACTGACTCATCTTAAAATGTATCGTATCCCCACACATGCTCAAAAATCCCAACTTCAGCTCGGCAGAAGTCTCTGAAATGACCTCCTCTAGCTACTATAGATGGCAGCACAGAGCTCTATCTCCTGCTTCTGCTGCAAGTGGTGCTTAAATTTCTCTCTCTCTCTCTCTCTCTCTCTCTCTCTCTCTCTCTCTCTCTCTCTCTCTTTCTCTTTAAAATTAGTTACTTTATTTAGTTTCATCCCAAAAGCTGCCCCATCGAGTTCTCTCCCCTCAGATAGTTCTTCCCCTGATCCCCCGCACTTGGTTCACCTCAGAGAATGTGCCCCCTCCAGCATCCCCCCTCCCTGTGGTATCAAATTACTACTGAAATAGGTGCATCCACTCCCATTGAGGCAAGACAAGGCAGTCCTCTGCTATATATGTGCCAGAGCCTCATATTAAACTCTAGCTGCTCTTTGGTGGTGGCTTAATCTCTGGGAGCTCTGAGGGATCTGGGTTGGTTGATACTGTTGGTAACAATCCCCTTTAGTTCCTTCAATCCTTTTCCCGACACTTCCATGGGGTCACCAACCTCAGTTCAATTGTTGGTTGTCCCTACATTTGTCTCAGTCAGCTGCTGATAGAGTTTCTTAGATGACAGCTATGCTAGGCTCCTGTCTGCAAGCAAAACATAGATAGCATCAGTAATAGTGTCAGAAATTGGTGCCTGCCCATGGGATGGATGCCAAATTTGGCCAGTCACTGGATGGCCTTTCCTTCGGTCTCTGCTCCATTTGTGTTCCTGTATTTCCTTTAGACTGGAACCTTTAGAATTTTCAACCCAAAATAGTTCCCATCTAAAAGAGATGCTTAAATTTTCATGGGTTTGAAGCAGACCTTGGGCACAATCTGCAGCCAGTCCCACAATACCCAGAGGAAGATCCACTCCGAGGCATTCAAATATGCTCAGGATCATAGGATCAGAGGTGAGGAGGACACTTTTGCCACAACACCAGAAGTAACTGGGACCAGTGCAACTCAGGCACCCAGAAACTCCACACGACCACGGTCACAGATTACTTCCAGTCTGAGCCAGTGCCCTGAGCAGAACTTGGGTGTGAACTCCACAGCCAGTCCCACAACACCCTGAGAAAACTCCACTCCCAGGCGCTCTAACACGCCCAGGTCCACAGGATCCCAGGAGTTTGGTCACACCAGGATCTCAGGATTACAGGATCCCAGAATCAAAGTATCACAGACATATGAACCCTGAGGAGTTGTGACACAACCAGGATCACAGGAAGGACAGGCTCCAGTTAGATATAGTGAAGGCAGGTAACACTAGAGATAATCAGATGGCAGGAGGCAAGTATAAGAACATAAGCAATAGAGCCGGGCGTGGTGGCGCACGCCTTTAATCCCAGCACTTGGGATGCAGAGGCAGGCGGATTTCTGAGTTCGAGGCCAGCCTAGTCTACAAAGAGAGTTCCAGGACAGCCAGGACTATACAGAGAAACCCTGTCTAAGGAAACAAACAAACAAACAAACAAAAAACATAAGCAATAGAAACAAAGGCTATTCTCACCATCATCAGAACCCAGTTCTCCAATGACAACAAGTCCTAGATACCCCAACACACCAGAAAAGCAATTTTGGATTTAAAATCACATCTCATGATGATGATAGAGGACTTTTAGAAGGACATCAATAACTCCCTTAAAGAAATACAGGGGAGATCCAGAGGCTGCCCCACCTGGGGATTCATCCCATAATCAGCCACCAAAGTTCAGACACTACTGCATAGGCTAGCAAGATTTTGCTGGCAGGACCCTGATATAGCTGTCTCTTCTAAGGCTATGCCAGTGCCTGGCATATACAGAAGTGGATGCCCACAGTCATCTATTGAATGGAACACAGGGCCCCAATGGAGGAGCTAGAGAAAGTACCCAAGGAGCTGAAGGGGTCTGCAACCCTATAGGAGGAACAACAATATGAACTAACCAGTATCCCCAGAGCTCGTGTGTCTAGCTGCATATGTAGCAGAAGATGGCCTACTTGGCCATCATTGGGAGGAGAGGCCCTTGGTCTTGTAAAGATTATATGCACCAGTACAGGGGAATGCCAGGGCCAGGAAGCAGGAGTGGGTGGGTTGGAGAATAGGGTGGGGGGGTATAGGGAACTTTTGGGATAGCATTTGATATGTAAATGAAGAAAATATCTAATAAAATTGTTTTAAAAAGAGAAATACAGGAGAACACAGGTAAACAGAAGTTCTTAAAGAGAAAACACAAAGGCAAAGGCACCAAATTTATAAAAGAATCTTTACTAAAGCTCAAAGCACACATTGCACCACACACAATAATAGTGGAACCACTTATGGACAGATCATGGAAACAGAAACTAAACAGAGACATGGTGAAACTAACAGAAGTTATGAACCAAATGGATCTAACAGATATTTATAGAACATTTTATCCAAAAGCAAAAGAATATGCCTTCTTCTTAGCACCTCACGGTACCTTCTCCAAAATTGACCATATATTTGGTCACAAAACAGGCCTCAACAGATACAGAAAGATTGAAATAATCCCACACACCCTATCAGATCACCACAGACTAGGCTGATTTTCAATAACAGCATAAATGATAGAAAGCCAACATACACGTGGAAGATGAACAACACTCTTACTCAATGATAACTTGATCAAGGAAGAAATAAAGAAAGAAATTAAAGGCTTTTTAGAATTTAATGAAAATGAAGACACATCGTACCAAAACTTATGGGACACAAACAGTGATAGGAGGAAAACTCATAGCTCTAAGTGCCTCCAAAAAGAAACTGAAGAGAGCTTACAGTAAGTAGCAGCTTGATAACACACCTGAAAGCTCTAGAACAAAATGAAGCAAATACATCTAAGAGGAGTAGATGGCAGGAAAGAATCAAACCAAATAAAAACAAAAAGAACTATACAAAGAATCAACAAAACTAGGAGCTGGTTCTTTGAGAAAATCAACAAGATAGATAAACCCTTAGCCAAACTAACCAGAGGGCACCTATACAGTATCTAAATTAATAAAATCAGAAATGAAAAGGGAGACATAACAATGAAATATATCTTAAAATAACCATTCTGCTTGTTGAATATCAATAGTTGAAAATTCATGTTCTACAAAAAAAATTCATGGTTTTAGCTGCACCTTGTATTAAGAATTAAAGGGATGGTATGCCAACATGGAAAGAATAAGTGCAAAGTAGTTAAACTCCATGCCATACTATTTCCCACAGATTCCTGAAGATTTATTTTTTCAGAGATTATCTACTCAAGCAAAGTTGGATCATTATCCAAATTGTTAGATAGCTACATGTATATTAGTAGCAATGGAAGCGATGATAAAGGGCCCCTGCTCCATGGTCCTCTTTAGACCCTACCTTCCATTTCCCTAGTAATAGTAGGTAATATTCTCTCATAAAACTAGAAAGGCAAGCAAGCTTTGCCACTTGTGGTCAAAAGAATAGAATGCCTCTGGACCAAGGTAGAAATATGTCATTATAATAACGTTCCAAAGATGAGAACATTACACAGTACTGTCTCCTCTCTTAAGAATTAAGCCAACTATACCTATCAATCATCTGGCCAGGAGTCAATTCTCTCCCCAAGGAAAGCTGATTCACCTAAAGATATACTAAGGAGAAGGGAGGAATAATTATCTCCTTAGTAAAAAATATACTAAGTCACCTTTCCTAGAAACCGTGTAGTTACTGACATCATCTACAACGCACACATCTCTCCACTTTCCTTGGTTAGTTGGAAATGCAAAACATTTTCTTTCACTTCTTTCTATCTCAGTTTTTTTTTCCAAGCACTGGCATAAGCTTGGACATGCTTTGTCTGATGGTCTGGGATTTCTTAGACTCTCTTTGAGGCCCCCTGCTCACCTGTTTATACTTGTGTTCTATGTAAGCAATTTGCTAACCTCAATTGTTGAGCTTCCCTGCATTCTTGGGTCATAACTCAAAAGGCACAATGTTCTCTCTCTTCCCTTTCTACATTTCCTTCCTCCCAGGAGCTATGAAGCTTGCCTATTTTTCTTTCCATTGAAACTTGCTGGGGACAGCATACAATGACAATGACTGCCTGCAGTAGGCTGGCTGGAGATATCTCAGAAGCCCACAGCAGCTCCTTGTAGAAAAGGATAGTGTCTGGGACCCTGAGAAGCAGAAGACACATCCCTCCAGGGGACGTGCCATCTGAAATAAGGGACTGCCTACAGTAGGCCGGTATGGAGATATCTCAGTAGCCTGCAACAGCTCTTTATACAAAACACTTGTTCCCATTTCTCCTAACCTTAGCCCTGGACAGCACAGTCCTAATGGCCCAGGTGCATGCTGTGTGTTCTCATCTTGGAGACAACGTAACAGCACAATGGTAGTTCAAGATTAATGCTTGACTTGCAAATAATGTTTGAAGAAATTGTTAGAAAAATTAAATAGAGCCAACATTGGGACTCCAAGAAAGAAAAAAAATCAATTGAAGTTATGAAATAAGCTTTGCACAACATTTGAGAGTAGTTCCTGGATAAGCAAATATAGAATATGTAAAATCTTATATTAGTAAAACTAAGTCAAAACACTGGGACTCTTAGGAGAGTGAAGGGTTAACTTGATTCTTTCTGGCCACTGCCTGGAAGCTTTGCCCATGTCAGTTATCATTAGAGCTTCACAGGAAAATGCAAGTAGCTGTCCTCAGAACTCTGAGTTAAAGTTGAAATAATGATAATTTTGTAATTATTGATATTTGGCTATAGGCCTGGGAATAGGGAAGCTTGAAACATCAGGGAACAATGGTAATTCTTGATTCTTTGTTGGACATGGTTATTCTTTTGAATTTGATATGGCACTGATTGTACAATGTCTTTTTTTTTAACCTGCTTTTGGAGTATCAGTAAAAGACTGGGGCAAGAAAAAGGTGAGCATACATGAGAAGAGCATGTGAGGAGTGACTGAAGAGAGAATGTGAGGAGTGAGTGGAGATAGAATGTGAGGCGTGTATGGAGTGTGTGTGTGTGAGTGAAAGCAGAGTATGTGTGGTGTGTGTGTGAGATATGTGTGAAGAGTGTGTGTGAGAGTGAAAGGGGAATACACAGAGGTGTATATGAGCCTGGGAGTTCAAGAAAAGAAAAGCACAGAGGAGAAAAGCAGAGAGCACAAGAGAATGCAGAGTGTGTGCAGCCTCAAGATGCGAGCAGATGAGCAAGAGAGAAAGAGAGCATAGAATGAGAAAGAAGAGAGACAAACTTTAATCCTTGAAAAATTGCCTGTCAGCTTGTACCCAAGACAGTAGTCTGTGTATATATATTATGCACCTTCCGGATATCTCTGCTTCCAGTTGAGAACTCTGATCCTGTGTCAAGGTTGGAACCCAACAGAAACTCCAGTAAAATTGACCTTGAACTTCTTTCTTGTTTCTAAGTTCTTTTCCTAATGAGACTAAGAGTGCCAAAGAGGAAACCCCAATCTTTCTGGAAATAGAACCAACCGCACAAGGGAATTTCATGTTGAGCCAGTATGAAGCAGAATTGGAGTTTATTAAAAACTGAAAGAAAGACAGCAGTAAAGGAAAGGCTTATCAGTTGTGAGAGCCTTCTGCTCTTCCAGAGGAAGGGAGTTGGTTCTCAGCATCCACATCAGACAGCTAACAACCACCTGTAACTCCAGCTCCAGGGGACCAGATTCCATTTTCTGGACTCCACAGGCACCCACACACAGATAGACCAATAAGCACACCGAAACACAGAAATAAATAATAGAACAATCCATTTTAAAAAGAAAAAAGTAACAAAGGAAGGAAGGCCCTTAGAGGAAAAATTAAGGCACATCTACAAACCCAGGTGTGGTCTTTTCAAAGAGTTAAATTTATGTGTCCTAGCATTAGACTTATATACCATTTGGTTTTGCTTGTTACATTTCAGCAGGTGGCTAATTTATTTTCCTTTTACCCCACCTCACTAAATAAGTTTAGAGTGCTAAAGAGATAGAAAGCCTTGTAGTATTGAAGGTAAACATTGCCACCCCCTTGAATTTAGACCCTACCTTCCATTTTCCTGGTAATACTAGGAAGATACACCCTCTACTATTTTGTATGATGTGAATTTCCATATGAAAAGGTGGAAGAATCTTGATTTTGTTGAAGGCTAGTAAAAGAAAAAATATTATACTACTTCACGGTTTACAAACAGACTATAAGTTCAATCTCTGGCCCTGGGTGGAGACCTGCTATTCCAAGATACTCAGAATATTTCATATTACCTTCTCCTCCTTTTAAGTGGTAATCCAGCTTGATCTGTGATTCACGTTGCCAGGAGTCCATCTCCTTGCCTTCCCACAAGAAGAAATCTGACTCACCTGAACACATGACAAAGCTATAGGAAGACTATATATATATATATATATATATATATATATATATATATATATATATATATCCTTTTTTGCAATAACACATCCAATTTCCTCATGGCAGCCCCTCCCTCGTGACAGCCACTTGCAGTTCTTCCATCATATAGCACTGCAGAGCTCATCAGCTTTTTAGTGCTCCAGAAAAGTGTTAACTTTTCCTTTTTAAAAAATCGTTTTCTTTTGAATGCTGGCAGAAATTGAAAGCATATTTATCCTGGAACTCTAGGCTTTTAGGACTTACTCTGAAGTTCCCTATCCCATCCTGCCAGATGACTGCTTGCTGGTCTGCTTTATAAAATATATATCTTTCACTTTGGCATCTTCATCCTCTGAGTGTAGCTGCTAAGATTTATAGTTTGGCCACCCAATTAGTTTGCCTTTTCAAAAAAAAATTGTCTCAAATACCAATGAAATTCCCCTCCACCTTCCTTCTGAGTCCATTTTAAAATTCTTAACTTTCCTCATTTAATTTTTATTAGATATTTTCTTCGTTTACATTTCAAATAATATCCCAAAAGTACCCTATACCCTCACCCTGCCCTGCTTTTAAAATTCTTTATCAAAGAGAGTAAGAACTCAAGTGAACACATTGAATTTGCCATAACAAAAAAACCTTTAGTATAGGTTTCTTCCTAGAAGTATGTCATACACCTTTTCAATGTTTTATGTTTCTTTAGCTAATGACTCTTCTACACTAGATTGGTGGGTGGCTCCTTCTCATAGGCCCAGTTTTCCATTACATGAGTGATGCTTACTCTTTCTGGAGTAAGCAATATTCTTTCTTTCCCAGTAGAACTATGTAATACAATTTCATCCCAGCATCTTTGGCATTAGAAATTTGAAGGGAAAATAAGTAGAGGAGACAGATTTATTCAGTCTGGAAAGAAGAAAATAGGTAGCCACTCTGTCTCAAACACACCATTTTCCAGTGAAGCCAAATTCTTAGGTCGCTTTGTGGGAGAATGAATGTAAAATGCCTGCTTATGCATGTGCAAATAGAATTCTAGTGCTCAGGCCCAATGCATGACCTATTTGAAAGTTTACAAGGCTGAAACTTCCCATATCATTTTCGAGATGGTCACATTCAATCTGGACTCTGGCATTGCCACTTTTGCAGTCAATTAGAATTTAGAACATCAGGTGTTAGCATTCTGTCTAAGCTCCACTCCACAGTTACCCTGCAACAGCCAGGTAGGCCTGGCCCACTATAAAAGGTGGGAAGGGGATGTCTCAGCATGGGCCTGCCAAAGCACCCCTCCTGCCTCACCATATCTGGCTTTACCAAACATATGCTGACTCTCCCTTCTTGTTGTAAAACACATCAGGAAGTTCAGACCAATTTGGATAAATTTTTGTTTTAGATACCATGGCACCCATTCTCCGAGACTTTGGCATAGGTCTTGAGAATGTGGAAATATTCCATTTGATAGTCTGGGATCAAATGGTTTATATGGCTGTGGTAACCTCAGACCAAA
>LR749516.1:2439852-2460695 GCA_902729485.2 Mus minutoides | reverse complement strand
GTTCTTTATTGGAGGTCTGACCGTAGACCAGATGTTTTTCACATTTCACTGACAACTTTCGTAGGATACCTGTGATCTCCATTCTGTGTTCCTACATTATTAAATGAAAGCTGGGGAGATTGCAGAGAGCACATCCTTCTAACCACAGAGCTTGAAATCCCAGGGCTGGGACTAAGGTGAGGACATTCAGAAGCCACTGTATACACTTTTCATTAAATCTGTACAATCCATTCTTCTTCCTCGGACTTATATAGCATGTTTGGGTGTGTGTGTGTGGGGGGGGGGTCATGTGTATATCTTTTTGTATGGAGAACAGAAGAAGACAACCTCTTGTTTACCCTTGGATGTTACACACATTTTATCTTATCTTATCTTATCTTATCCTATGACACCCAGTCTGTGATTGGTCTGGAACTTGCTATGTACACAAGGATGTTCCCAAGTGTCCTCCCTGGCCTGCATTGAAACCACAACTGTGTTCCTGTAGACAGGGCTTTTTTTTTTTTTTTTTAACAAAAGTTGCAGGGATTGAATTCAGGTCCTTATGATTGTATGCCAGGTACTTTATTGACTAAGGTTCCCTGGGTACACAGAAATCCATGTTGATATTGGCAACTAATTTGTCTGTCTTTGCATGCCATGGATGTAATCTTTTGATTTCCAAACAAGTTGAAACAACAGGCTCTGATACTTATTTGTTCAGTTTGACTCAGACAATGTATATTTTTCAATTAAGCTGCTATATTCATAAAAACATGATGTTGCCATACTTGAAAAGAAATATATGATTACATATGTTGATTACAGCATGGAAAATTGGACTTGTGCTTATAGTGTGTTAATGCTGCAGGTATACTAGATCCCTGTGTCCATGGACCACTGCCCCAGATTCCCACTGACTGCCTGTGTCCATGGACCTCTGCATCTGACTTCTCAGTCCTCCAACTCGTACATATTGACTTCCTACTGAGTTTACTATTGTTTCAGTATGAAGTATGTTGATTTTCCAGACCTGCTGGGAAAACCTACCATGTTTCATGTAGAGTGCTTGATAGAGAAGATGCCAAGGTCCTAATCCATAACCAGTTTGTAGTAAAAGAAACAAAGAGAAGGGAAAGCCTGGTTCATAAATGTGCACAAAGTACCTTGGCTATTCAAAGAGGACAGAGAAAAACACAGAAAAGCAAGGAAATCAAAGAAGAAGGAGGAGCAGTGTGTCTCTCTCAATGTGAATCAGCATGCCTGCAGTAGAGAATCCTATGATTTTGGTAGTCATAGCCTTGACTCCATACTACTCCACATTGTTGTAGCTGGTAATGTAATCTATTTCAGAAATTTGTATTTGAGTTCTGTATGGATGTCATGTGCATCATTTCCTGCGGTGTTGACCCCAACTCTTCCTTTACAGCCCCTCTCAAGTGTCTGTCTTCCTCTTCTTGTTCTTCTTCTAGTATGATTATTATCTCTCTGTATACATACACACATGTATACATACCACATGTATACATCCATCCATCTATCCATACCTATTATATACAAATAAAGATTGGTGTGTCTATTTGGTATTGCTTATAGGTGTATCCCTTTACAGTAGACCACCAAGAGTTATATGACCTACCAGGTGTCCTCAGGTGTGCAGAAGACTTATTCTTCATCTCTCAGAAATGGTTATGCTGCTGGAGTCCCTCCCTGTAGCTCATCATCTAGAAGTAGCGCTTGTGAGCCTGACCATAGCCATGTTGGCTGTACAACTGACAGGGTCATTGTGTTGGCCCCTTTTCAGGTAACATTATTGTTAAGGCTACATTGGAGCAGTTCCCCTGTCATATGCAGTAGGCTGTGCCTCCCAGAAGACATGGTAGGCCTCTGGCTCTATGGTCTTTCCCAACTTTCCTCTGAAATGTGCCCTGAGTCTTCATGTGAGAGTTGCATTCTAGATGGCTTAATTATGGCTGTGTATACCACAGTCATTTGTTCTCTGCTTTTTGAAGAGTTGTGAATTTCTGAATGCTCTCCCTCTGGTGAAAATGAAGATACTTTGATGAGGGGGGAGGAATGGCTCTTTTAACTAAAGAGTTTTAGGGATAAGCGTTTCTAATGCATTGAGAAAAGATACAGGTTTAGCAAACTGGCAGCATCTAGGTTCCATGACCACCAGCCAAAGGTATTAGGGACAAAACAGGCATAATTCCCTCCTTTGCACATTGTCTTTAAGTCCAACTCGAGAGCTATTGGTTACATCAGGATTATAAGTCCACTATTGCACCTTTTGTGATATCTTGCCATTTTGGCTATTGCTCTGATCTGTAAATGTTACAGCCAGATAGTAAATATTAATTGTTATTTCCCCCCCACGAAGATGGAAGAGCTCCTTCCAGTTTTGTGACAGCTAGTCCTCAAAGAGGAGGCTTCCTGCTTAGACACAGTTCAGCATCTGAAATCTGTGGAGGCTTCAGCAACTGTTTTAGTTTCAAGTCCTGTGAGACAAATAAAGACAATGGCAACAATCTTTCGTAGCCTTGGGCTTTTTTTCAACCCCCTAATCTGTGGGTAACTAGAAGGGCAGTTTGCCTTGCCTGACACTGGGGTGTCTGATAGATTGTCTATTGTGCTCCATAGGAGCATTTTCACTCTAATTGAATTAACTTTCTTAAAACTTTATACTCCTATGAGCATGTATATACTTACACACATATATCTTACACATACATGTACATGAAATTTGATATCATCTTGTATTTTTGAATTAATATCTATCTTGCAATTTAATGAAATATAAAATAAAGTTACTATAGCATTTTCAAACATCTCAAATGTTATTGATACCTTCCCCACTTCTCTTTCTCTGTCACTGAGGGAAGATAGTGTGGGAAATCAAGGCAGGATGCTGGAGGCAGGAACCGATGCAGAGGCCACTGGGGAAAACTGTTTCCTGGCTTGCTACTTCATAGTTTGCTCATCCTGCTTTCTTATAGAACACAAGATAACTTACAAAGGGATGGTACCCTCTAGAATGAGGTGGGCCCTTCCACATCAATCACTAATTAAGAAAATTCCCTCCAAGTAAGGATGCTTGAGTTTCACTGGGAAGAGGGAATTGATTTATTCTGGAAGGCAGATGGAGGGAGGGATGTGAAGGGGGCTGGCTCAGGGGAGGGTGTAGAGAGGGGAAGGGGGTGGCCAGATGGCAATGAGTATGAATGGAAAACTGGAACTGACTGGGGGTTGCTGGACATCCCCAGGAAGACACAGACACGTGGGATAAGGGAGGCACCAAGAATCAATGGGGCTGTCCCTGGATTTGATTCACAGCACTGGAGATATGGTGCCCGTGAAAGCTACATCCTGAGGCCAGGCAGGAATCCAGCTGGAGAGATAGGGACACGAACACATTCACAAAACTTTCAACCCAAACTTGCTGTCTAAAAGAAATGCAGTTATTGGGGATGAGGCACAGACAGAGGGAGTGGCCAACCAATAACTGGACCAAGTTGAGACTTATCCTGTGGGCAAGCACAAATCCCTGACACTATTGAGGATACTTTGTTATGCTTGCAGATAGGAGTCTGAGAGACATCACACAGCAGCTGACCCAGATATGTAGAGACACCCATAGTCAAACAGTGGATGGAGCTTGGGGACTCTTATACAAGAATAGGAGGAAGGATTGTAGGCTCCAAAGGGGCTAGCAACTCCACAGGAAGATCAGCAGAGGCCAATAACCTGGACCCTTGGGGGTCTCATAGCCTGAACCACCAACCAAATATCATTCATGGGTGGGACCAAATATCATTCATGGGTGCCACCTAATGGTGGCATTTCCTTTGTTGTGATTCTCTTTACTTAGGTGGGCACTAGCTGTGTTGAGTGTTGAGGACCTAAGCCCCTGGATATTAGTGGCAGATGTGCAGTTTGGTCTCCATGTGAGCCCCCTAACAAGTAGAGCGGGAAATGTCTCTGACTGTTTACTCCTACTAGATCTCCTTTCCCTACCTGGCCTGACAGGTTGGGACTCAGTGGGCAAGGATGCACTTTGTCCTGCTGGGACTTCATGTCCCAGGTTGACATGGTACCTAAGGGCCAGCTTCCCCTTCTCTGGGGCCAAGAGGAGGGGATAATGGGGGAGATATTTGTAAAGGCAGGACTGGGGGGAGAGAAGAGAGAGAGGATGTAATAGGGCTATAAAGTGAATGAATCACTAAATTAATAAAAGGATTAAAAATAAGTAAATAAATACTGTGGACAATGTCCAACATTTATACACTCATCAGTTGAAGCATAGTTAAGTCATTTTGAGGAGTCTGATTAGAGCAGCCATGAACATCACTTAGTAAGCATGTGTGGGGTAGCACATCCAGGCATTTGGGCATGTGCCATGGAGAGACACAAATGAGTTTTATGGTAGGTCGTGTAGCTTTTACAGAATCCCTTACACTGGTTTCCAACGTGACTACACCAGTTTGCACTCCCCCCACCTCTTGATGAAGAAGAACTCTCATTTCCCCACAGCATTTCTACCCAGTGGCTTTCTTAAACTGAGCCATTCTGAGTGAGCTAAGAATGAAAGCACATGGTAGGTTTAGTTTGCATTTCTCTAATTGATAAGGGTATTGAATGTGTTTTAAATTATTTCTGGCCATTATTTGTTCTTATAAGGGTACCCGGTTCAGATCTTTAGCCTATCCTGTAACTGTGACATTTGTTTTCTTAATTCTTGTACCTTAAAGTTATTTGTCTAGTTTGGATGTCTCAGGTGTATAGCTGATAAGGATTTTCTCCTAGTCAGAGGGCTTCTTCTTCATTCCATTGTTTCTGTATCTGTACAGCATCTTTTGACATTTATGAGATCCTGTTTGTCAGTTGTAGGCCTTTATTCCTGGGAAACCGGGGTCCTGTCCAGACAGTCTTTCCTACACCTATACCTTGTAGGGCACTTCCTATGCTCCTCCATCACATCAGCTTTCACTTTCAGGACCTTCTTACATTTGGAGTTAGATTTAGTTCAGAGTGATCCATATTGGTCTAATCTCATGGAGATTAGGGGTTGGTGGAGATAGGGGTTGTCACATAATTCTTCCATGTCCGTCTTTCTCAACTCTGTACCTGCAGCCATTTATAGCACTGTGAAAATAGCTTATTTGCTCATTCTGGACCAAGGATGCATAGGTCATTGGCTTCCATATGGTGTCTTGCATCAGCACAGACCTGGAACAGAACTCCCAGTTACAGTAGTACCAGGAACCCAGATAAGGCCCTCTGATGCAGCTGAGATCATAGACATCAATGTGGCTCCAGCTTCAGCATTAACTGGGGATATCCACTTGGCTTTCAACAGCAACTCAGGCCACGCTGAGACATAGCACTTTGTCTCAACACAGGGTAGGTATCACCATGATCTTGGGTGGCAGAGAAAACCACTCAAAGTTATGTCCCCCAACAGCAACCATGTGACTTTTGGTGGTGGTATATCCCTAGAATATCCACACAGCTTCCTGCTACAGCACATATCATGAACATCTGCATGGTTCTCAATGGTAGCATAGAACATGGACATTAACACAGACCTGGCTGGAATAAGACCATGGACCCACACTTGTCTCTCTGTGGCAATATTGCCCAGACATTACCATGGACCCGGGTGGAGGCAGAGGCCACCAGCAAAGTTGTGCACCACCCTCTCTTCATTGCCCACAGACATGAACATGGCTTTAGGCTGCAACAGACAGCAGACATCCACATGGTCTTTGGTAGTAGCTCAGGCGCTGGCTTTGGAGACAGCCCCAGTCTCATTAAGACCATGGAACCAGACAAGATTCACAGCTGTAGCCAGAACCAGATCCTCACTATGTTCTCAGGAGGCTGAGCAGGCTGCTGACATCAGCATGTTCCCAGCGGGTGGGGGATGAGGTGAGGGTAGCATAGCCCCAAGACAAGAACCAGGCAGTATATATCCATAGGATATGAATATCCTTATGTCATCAGGTGACAACACAGTCTGTAGACATCAACCCACCCCTCAGTCACAACAGGGCCATTGACCCACAAATGGACTTCTGCAGCATCCCAGGACATAGTGGTCCATGGAGGACATCCATCCAGAATGTTCCCTGTTCAAGATCTAGGGTGATCTCTTGTCCAGGAAGCTTGTAGCTTGTTTGAAGCCTGAGCCTGCATCTGCTTAAGGTCTGGGCTGCTGCACACCACCCTGTCAGCCCCACCGAGCAATATAGAATCCACCATCAACCACAGCCCCACCCCCCCTTTCACTGTCACATCTTCAGGTCCACCTCTCCCCACTATGCATGCACTGCACGCACAGCTCAGCTCCTCCATTTCTCCCATCTCACTTGTCACCTTGGCTTTTTTGCAGTGGTGCCTGTCATGGTAGGTCTACTGTGCATATGCAAGCTTATGGTAGTGTGTGTGCCAAGCCTGCCATGCTGGCCTAGTTGGCTTACTGGACCGCCATAGCATATGATCTTTTTAATACAAGCTTGTGTTCTGTTCAATGATCCTATGAAAGAAATTTAAGTCTATATTGCTGAGATGTATTGGCTTACAGTATGCTTTGTTGTTGTTGTTGTTGTTGTTGTTGTTGTTGTTGTTGTGTCTTTAAATGTTCTGTGGTTAGAGTAATACTGGATCCCTGGAAGGCCTGTGTAAGTGCTGATTTGGTTCTAGTTTTGAAATATCTCATAAGCTGATTGTAGATCCTAGAATCACTCTTAGAATTCTGCTGTGAATCTATCTGGGCCAGGACGTTTTTTAGTCAGAAGGATTTTAAAAATTATTTCAATCTCCTCTTTGTTTAAAATGTTCATCTCCTCTTAGTTTAACTTTCCTGATTCCCATGAATCTAATAATTCATCCATTTCTTTTAGATTTTCTCACTTTATGAAGCACATGTTTTTAAGTATTACCTTTCAATAATCTGAATTTCCTTGAAGTCTGTTTGAGTGGTTCCCTGTTCATCTGTTCGTTTTATCTTTTTCTTTCATTTTGTGAGTTGGGCAAAAACATTAGTCAATCTTAACTTATCTTAATTTATTTTTGCAAAAAATCAAACTAAAACAAAAGAACAATCAAAAAACAAACAGAAAACAAACAAATACAACAGCTTTTAGATTTGTTGGTTCTTTGCATTACTTTCTTTCTCTCTCCTTAATTTCTCCAGTTTTTTGTTATTTCTCACCATCTACTTGACTTCTGTCTGGTTTGTTCTTGTTTTTTCAAATTCTTGAGCTGCCTCATTCGGCCAGTTATTTGTGCCCATTCTGACATTTTTTAATGTAGGAGTGTAGACCTAATTACATCTCTCATGGAAGTATATTTAATATTTATCTGAGATTTTCTTGTGTTCTTTTGTTTTTATTTAATTCAAAGATTCTTTCCCTTCTTTTATTTATGTTTGAGGGTTGTTTAATCTCTGTGGGCTTGTATGTGCCTAAGTACTGGGAATTCCTGTGGCCTTCATATTAGGTTTGATTCCAGGGTAGACACATAGGATGTGTGGATTTATTTCAGTTTTTTAACTGGATCAAGATTTATTTTCTATTCCAGGATGTGGTCTGTTTTAGAAAGATTTCCTGAGGTGTTGAATACATGTATATTCTTTGACATATGGTTGATATGGACATAGATATCTCTTAAGCTCATTAGATGTATAATGTCCATTATTTCTGATATTTTTCTTTTTCTTGTCTGCAGAGCAAGTCTACTGGTGAACGTGTGATAATGACATCTTCAGTTGTTGGTGTGTTGCAAATGATCTGTTTCTTTTTAAGTCCAATCTAATTTTTATAAAGTTTGTTGTCCCAGTTTGGTACATATATGTTAAATGAGTTGTCCTTCCTTATCTCTTGGCTTTTTTTATTTGTATTTTTAGTGTAAAGTCTGCTTTGTTAGGGACCTGGATAGTACTACCTGCTTGAATTCTGGTCTTGATTGCCTCCAATAGTCTTTCTACTTGTTTAATTTAAGGTAGTGAGGGCAAGATGAAGTTCTAAACAACAGAAAGCTGTAACGTGTTCACTGATTTATTCAGTTAGCTTGTATGCTTTGATTAGAGTTATGATGTAATTAATAGTATTATGGAAAGTAATGTGCTACTAGCTGCCATTGCTTCTTGTATTACCTGTCCATGTGGTGCTTCAACAATTATTGCTTCATATATTCTTATTGGTATAGGCTCTTTGTTGTTCCTAGTCTTCTCTCTGGTCCGAAGAGTTCGTCCCAGTGTCCACTGTAGGGCCCATTGCTGAGCAAGTCTTTTAGCCTCCATCTATCGTGGGAAACTGGTCTTTCTACTTCAACTTTTGCAGATGGTGTTCCTAGCCACTGTAATCAAATTTGGGTTTAGCCATCTTTTAGGAATTGAAGTACATCTCTCAGGTAGTGCTGCATGTTATACTTTCCATTAACAAGTCAGTTGTCATTCTGAGGGTTTCCTGTGAAGGTGACTTGTGACTTTTTTCTCTCTGAGCTTTCAGTACTTGCTTGTTATATTGCTCCTGATTTTTTTTTTAAAAAAAGAGAGAGAGCAATTCAGAGTTTGTTTTCTTGTCCTGTCCCATTTCTGTGCTGTTTTTGTAGTAGCTGGATGGGTATGGCTTTTCTCACTTTAAATTAGCTCTTTTTATGATCCTCTTGATGATCTGATCAAAGCCTAAGATCCTTTTTTTCTTTTACACCTTTCACTCAAAGATCTGGGCTTTCATGGTGTCCCATATTTCCATTATTTTCCTGGACTGTCTTTAATTTCATTTCCTATGCTTTGCATATGTGCTTCACTTTCTCTATTCTGTCTTCCAGTCCTGCTATTCTGTCCTGCACTTCATGCATTCAATGAGTAAGAATTTTCCCCGAGTTTCTTGTATCAGTTATTGAATTTTTTGGTGTGATCCTCAGATGACATCAGGCACATTCAGGGTGGTATGGACTTAGATTTAGTAGCATCTTCACTTCTGCTTAAATTGTCTTCAATATTTCTACCCCTACACTGAACTCAGGTTTGAAATATTCCTGTTTCATTGCCATTTCATTTATATATTTTTTCTTAGCCATCACTCAGACATTCATTGTTATCTCTCAATCCATTCATCCATTTCTTTGTGTGTTCTTACAACTCCTTGAATTCTTTGATAATGTTTATAATTTTTTTCAGACCTGTGCCCTTGGGTCCGTCTGGGTACTTATTCTCATTGGAGGACACTCCAGTAAGACTTCTGGATTGTGGGGTGAGGATGCTGTTCTGAAAGATTACTGGATTCTGGATGGGGATACTGTTTTGAAAGCCTACTGGATTCCAGGGTGAGGAGGCTGTCTTGGCTGTTCATATTGTTTTTATTTCTAAGATATGACTTTAGCATGTAGACATCTTTCTTTTTTCTATGTGTTTTATGTGAGAGTCTGGCCTGTTTCAGGCTGGGCCAGTGCAAAATCTGTTTAAGCAGAACTAGTAATAGGGCATTTGGAGATAGTACAGATAGGCTTGTTTGTGGAAAACTACCTAAGGAAACTCAGTCAGATCCTACATATCTAGTGTAGCCTGACAGCGTGGACCTACTGTGGGCTGGTTGGTTCCCTCGGGAGTCACGAAGTAAAGCCTGTGCAGGCAGTGCTACTCTAGCACTAGGTATAGGAGTATGTGAATAGCATGGGGAGGCTTTTAGACATTCATGTTCTCTACCTAAACACTTAAGCGGGTAAATTAACAGATGCATCCATTCATTGATTCTGCCTGTTGTATTTTTTATCATCATCTTCTTCAGTCCCTTTATTTGCAAAGTAAGAGGGAGTTTTGTGAGTACTGTCAAATGCAAGATTTTTGAAAGGAAGAGATTGTTGGGAGGGTTGACTTGACCCTGAAAGTCTTTCAGTCACTCAGTGCTGTAGGAGAACATCTGACTCCATGATGGAAGTGCCACTCAGGGTGGGAAACTCAGCACAGACAGCATCACCTGCCAAAAATGGAAACAGAGCTAGTCCACAGTTCTGGGAAACTCTCAAAATGTACTAGCATTGCTTTTTGCCTTCTGTAGTACTTGGGTAACTGTTTTTGTTAACTGACATATGTCAACTCTGAACATGGTTTGTGTGTTTAAATGCTCATGCTAAGAAAGGCTCAGTTCTACACTGGGGTCCCAAACAATTATTGTAGTCACTGGCCAGTGATACAGAGTTTCTATTTTTTTTAAACCTATGTCTGAATAGTCTTCTCTGGTGATGCCACACATTTCTGGAGGTTCCATGGGTATTCCAGAGACTAAACCTTGAGACATAGGGGATCTAAAGCTCTGGAGACTAAAGAAGAGGGCAGTGGTCAGGAGACTCCTAGGGGTACTCAACCTGAGATGGTCCAGGTCCCCAGAGCTCCCATCAATTAATCTCTGCCTAATGCCTCAGAGGGATCTGACACCTTCACCCCACAATGAAACAAATTATAATGTCACATGATCTGTCACCTCCAGAGCACAGTCTGGTTAAGGGATGTAATTTTGAATAGATAGAAGAGGTCAGATACAACTGCTGATCCAGTGTCTGAGATCCATAAGAGGTCACTGGATCCTTCTACCTGTTTAGGTGCATGAATATATGGTGGTCAGACATGGATGTTTTTACTCTGTGTGTGTGTGTGTGTGTGTGTGTGTGTGTGTGTGTGTGTGTGTGTGAGTTTTGTTTTCCTGTATTGACCTTGTTTTCCAGTTTTCTCTTGTTTATGACCCTACTCCAAGCTTAAAACCTGTGTCCTCTTCTGTTGAGGACCAAAATCCTTTTGGCTCTGCTAGGGCACTCTGAGAAACTGCAACATCCTCTACCTGTCCCAATCCAGGAGCGAGAACCCTACTTATTTTGTTGCTAGGTGAATTTACTAGGTGAGAGAAGTAGTTCCCCACTGCTGAACATTCCCTGAGCTCTAATCCATGCCTGTCTAAGCAGCTCCAAACAGGAGAAAAGTTCGAAGGAAATAAGAAAGTTCTAATTCCTTTCTCTTTCTTGATTCATACCACCTTTTTTTTAGATCATATTATTCCTTTTTTTCAAAAACAATTTTTATTAGATATTTTCTTCATTTACATTTCAAATACTATCCCAAAAGTACCCTATACCCTCCACCTGCCCTGCACCCCAAACCAAACACTCCTGCTTCCTGGCCCTGGAATTCCCCTGTACTGGGGCATACAATCTTAGCAAGACCAAGGGCCTCTTCTCCCAATGATGGCCAACTAGGCCATCTTCTGCTACATATGCATCTATATATAGGAACTCTGGGGGAACTGGTTAGTTCATATTGTTGTTCCACCTATAGGGTTGCAGACCCCTTCAGCTCCTTGGATACTTTCTCTAGCTCTTACATTGGGGGCCCTGTGTTCCATCCAATAGAAGACTGTGAGCATCCACTTCTGTATTTGCCAGGCACTGGCTTAGACTCACAAGAGACAGCTATATCAGGGTCCTTTCAGCAAAATCTTGCTGGCATATGCAATAGTGTCTGGGTTTGGTGGCTTGTTATGAGATGGATCCCCAGGTGGGGCAGTCTCTGATGATCCTTCCTTCCATCTCAACCCCAAGCGTTGTCTCTGTAACTCCTTCCATGGGTATTTTGTTCCCCATTCTAAGGAGGAACGAAGTATCCACACTTTGGTCTTCCTTCTTGAGTTTCATGTGTTTTGCAAATTGTATCTTGGGTATTCTATGTTTCTGGGCTAGTATCCACTTATCAGTGAGTGCTTATCATGTGTGTTCTTTTGTGATTGGGTTACCTCACTGAGGATGATATCCTCCATATCCATCCATTTACCTAAGAATTTCATGAATTCATTGTTTTTTTTTTTCACATTTTTTAATTAGATATTTTCTTCATTTACATTTCAAGTGATATACCATAAGTCCCATATACCCTCCCCCTGCCCTGGTCACCTATCCACCCACTCCCACTTCTTGGCCCTGGCATTCCCCTGTACTGGGGCATATAAACATTGCTAGACCAAGGGCCTTTCTTCCCGAATAATGGCCGAGTAGGCCATCTTCTAATACATATGCAGCTAGAGACATGAGCTATGGGGGTTCTGATTAGTTCATATTGTTGTTCCATCTATAGGGTTGCAGACCCCTACAGCTCTTGGGTACTCTCTCTAGCTTCTATATTGGGAACCCTGTGTTCTGCCCTATAGATGACTATGAGCATCCACTTCTGTATTTGGCAGGGACTGTCAAAGCCTCACAGGAGACAGCTATATCAGGGTCCTTTCAGCAATATCCTGCTGGTGTATGCAGTACTGTGTGCATTTGGTGGCTGATTATGTGTTGGACCACACAGGTGGGGCATTATCTGAATGGTCCATCCTTTCATCTTAACTCCATCTTTGCCTCTGCACCTTCTTCCATGGATATTTTATTCCCTATTCTAGGGAGGAATGAAGTATCCACGCGTTGATCTTTCTTGATTTTCTTGTGTTTTGGAAATTGTATCTTGGGTATTCTAGGTTTCTGGGCTACACTTATCAGTGAGTGCATATCAAGTTACTTCTTTTATGATTTGTACCTCACTCAGGATGATATCTTCGAGATACATCCATTTGCTCAAGAATTTCATAAATTCATTGTTTTTAATAGCAGAGTAGTACTCCATTGTGTAAATGTCCCACATTTTCTGTATCCATTCCTCTGTTGAGGGATATCTGCGTTCTTTCCAGGTTCTGGTTACTATAAATAAGGCTGCTATGAACATAGTGGAAGAAGTGTCCTTATTACAAGTTGGAACATCATCTGGCTATGTGCTCAGGAGAGGTATTGCTGGATCTTCCAGTAGTACTATGTCCAGTTTTCTGAAGAAACACTAGACTGATTTCCAGTGTGTTTGTACCAGCTTGCACTCCCACCAGCAATGAAGGAGTGTCCCTCTTTCACCACATCCTCGCCAGCATCTGCTGATACCTGAATTTATCTTAGCTATTCTGACTGGTGTGAGGTAGAATCTCAGGGTTGTTTTGATTTGCATTACCCTGATGATTAAGGATGTTGAACATTTTTTCACGTGCTTCTCAGCCATTCAGAATTCCTCAGTTGAGAATTCTTAATGATCTGTTAAACCCACCATTCTCTTTTAAAAAATGTTCATAATATCCCTGTGTTGTTAGGGTGTCATCGGGTGCAAAAACCACAGCCAGATACTGCAGCCTAGATAGAACTTTCTCCAGCACTGATCAAGAAGACTTTACACAACTTTCACTAGAACCTTTATTTTAAAGATGTAAAGACAGCTACTAAAAAGATTTTCCTTTGTCACCTGTGATGGTTTGTATATGCTTGGGCCAGGGACTGGCACTATTAGGAGTTGTGGCCTTGTTGGAATGGGGTGGCCTAGTTAGAGTAGGTGTGACACTATGGGTGTGAGCTATAATTTTAGTCCTGGAAGTGAGTATTCTGCTAGCAGCCTTAAGATGAAGATGTAGAACTCTCAGCTCCTTCTGCACCATGTCTGCCTGGATGGTGCCATGTTCCCACCTTAATGATAATGGACTGAACCTCTGAAATTGTGAGCCAGCCCCAATTAAATATTGTCCTTTGTAAGACTTACATTGGTCATGGAGTCTGTTCACAGCAGTAAAACCCTAACAAAACCATCACTCATTCAGCAGAAGATATTAGAAAAGTTATATATATATATATTTTTTTTAATTTTAAAGGAAATGTAGGTCCCAGTTGCTGGAGTTAGCTTAAAGGATGCTTTAGGATATAGAACAATTGAGACAAGATCTTGTGCATAAACTGAAAGCCACCATCTCTTCTGACAATAATATTTTTGGTTTCTTACCCACTGTCAGAAGAAACCAACCCCCAGGACTAGCCTAAGACCAGGCTCCTATAATTGTTCAACAACCTCCACTCAGATTAAAGAAGAACCAGTGACCATGGCAATAAAAGGGGGAAATTGTGCTGTCCTCCATATTGCCTGGTTAAAGAGACAGACATCCTGGAGCTTTGGGTGTCACCCTGGAACATACTTCTCCTGCCTATGAGGAAACAGGGGTTCTTCAATTCTCATGAATCTGATTCGTCCAGAGGTACGGGTGTACACGATCTTGGAACTGAAAGATGTACTCTTTATCATCTCATTGGCAGAGGTGAGTCAACCCATCTGTGCTTTCAAATGGACAGACCCAGTGGGAATTTACAGCAGGAGACACACCAAGACTAGGTTGCCCCAGGATTTCAAAATGCAACCCCCCGGCTCTTCCTTTGAGGTATCCTGGGAACATAGAATATAAAAGGGCCACTGAGGGACTGCTGCAGGAGCTACACAACTTGGGCTACCAAATATCAGGTAAGAAAGGCAGCTTAGAATATCAGAGCTTACATATATAGGCTACCAGCTGAGGGGAGGTTAAAAAAAAAACTGTCTCAGAGTAGAATTGTTGCCATCCTTCAAATTTCAACTCCAAAGACTAAAGACAAGTTCAAGTTTTCTTAGGTACAGCTGGATATTACTTCCTGTAGTGAGGCTGTAATAGACTAGCAAAATGTGGGACACTAGCCCATAATCTAGACTGAGACTAAACTCAGGAGGTTTCACCTAAACATTGGGGGCATGGAAATGCCCTGTGATATACCTGTACAAACAGCTGGACCCTGTAGCCACTGGTTTGCCCATCTGTCTAAGATCTGTTGTGACTACTGCTAGTCTAATGAAAGAAAGCAAACAAGTTAACTCTGGATCAGGATCTTTTACTTCCAGGACCCCATAACAGAAAAGAGGCTGTCTGCTAAGGAGGACTAGAATCCTGGCTGTCTCATGACCGTGTGGCACAGTAGCATTCTTCCTCCTGGCCCACCCTCAAGTAGGGTTGAGAAACCCACCTCCATCAGTTCAGCCGCCCTCTTGCGTGATGATACAGATGCACATCCATGACTGTCAGGAGAAGAATGATGAAACCAGGTTTCTGGGAGCTTCAGTAGTTACAATAATGAAATCTATTTGGGCCCAAGCCAGGTACCTCTCCCCAGAGAGCAGAACTGGTAGATCTGGCCCAGGCTGTCAGATGTAGAAAAGGAAAGTCCACCACAAAACACACAATCTGTCAGCCCATATGGTTTTACTACCAGGCATGTCCACAGTATGATCTATGCATAAAAAGGACTTCTCCCTGCTGGGACCAAGGACATTAAAAAGTCTTGGCCCTCTTAGAGGCTATTTGGCTTCCCTATAAACTGCTCTCTTCCATTGCCAGGCCTGGCTGCCTGACAAACAGTCCTTAGACCAGCGGGGACTATTGATATTCTGACGACATTCCACAAACATGGTACTGCCTGAGACTCCATAGTGAAGAAGAAATGGACAGCTCAAGGCCTAAGGTTGGTGGAAGACAACCGAGGGAATGATCATTCTCCTAGAAGTTCCCCAGGCTTCTCATCCAGGGCCCACAAAACATTCTGAGTTGCCCAGACCAAGGTATGTTACACCTAGACTGCACAGTCTAGTGAAGTATAACTCAGCCAGATGCCAGTTTTATGCAAAAGTAAATACAAAACAGAGAGCCCTTTCCCAAGAAGACATCAGAATTACAGACACATACCCTGGTGAATTTTGGGAAAACTCACTTCACCAAGATCGAGCCTACTAGGAAAGAATAAAAGTATTTTCTAGCTTTTAATACATATTTTTTTTTCTGGATGGAAAGAAGTATTCCCCTACTAGGACTGAAAATGCTCACATTGTAGCTAAGAAGCTCCTCCAGGACCTGGTGTCCTGATTTGGCCTCCCACTAGCAATGAGGTCTGACAATGGCCTAGCTTTCATAGTCAAAACCTCTCAATTAAGAGCTAAGGCTTTAGACATAGATTGAAAACTTCATTGTTCTTATAGACCTCAGAGTTTTGGCCAGGTAAGAAAAATAAATAGGACATTTTAAAAAACTAACAAAATTCTCATTAGAGTCCAGAGAAGGATGGGTAGGCCTCCTTCCTTTGCTTTGCTTTGAGCTTACTGTACCTTATACAAGAAAGGATTTACCCCCTATGAGATTATGCTTGCAAAACACCCCCCACTGCTTCCCAGGTTCAGAGACTAGCAGTTGGCAGAACTCTCTAACCATTCCTTTCTCAAGTCACCATAGACCCCCAGTCCTCCAATACAGGCTATTCATTGGACTATCTGAGAGATCCAGCTGGCCTCTGAGTTCAGCACAGCTTCCCCATGTTTGAGTTCACTAATACTGTCTGGTGGATTCAGACAGTAACCAAAAGGACACTAAAACCAACTTGGGAAGGTTCCTATAAGTGACTCTCTCTACTCCTAAGGCTGTGAAGACAGGTAGCATTACACCATGGATCCTGACCACACCCAGGCCAAGAAATTGGAAAGCCACAGATGATACTGCTGATGATGCTGCCCAATGGACTGTCTCTGGAATGTGGACCCACTGAAATTAAGGTGCCACTGTTCCCAGGGCCCTTCCACTTCCTGCCCCTCTAACTTCTTCCAACCAGTATGCTGGATATGAATACAAGATCATGGTCTAACTCCTGCCACCCTCAGGCCTGGACTGAAAACTGAGGAAGACAGACTCAGGGAACACGTTACCTACTGTGACCCCTACTTGCTGATGCCCACTTTAAATGCCTGGTTGTATGGAGAAAAACAGATAAGAGGATTTGTGTTTTAAGTGAGGAATACAATGTTGATGTGTACCTTGCATCTGGATTCCCTGGTTGTCAGAAACAAGGAAGTTTCCATTGCAGCAATTGAGGTTGTAGAACTGAAGCTTCCTAAAATTTTCCTTTGGAAGAGTCTGGCCATCAGGACACAGAAAAGGCCTGGGGAATCAGACTCTATTCCACAGGAAAGGACCCTGGAGATAGAGTCAATCATTCCCAGGCAGAAATTGGCCAGGGTTTCTGGTTATGACTAAACATTCAGCCCCACACGACACAGGGCTAGTAACAAATTTTTCTGCAACCACTAGAAGAATTAATTTCAAATAGGGTTTTAAACAGTGCACAGTTGTTTTCTGGGTCCCAGAGTCTGATGTTGGCCATGGATCTCTTGAGTTCTTAGGTTAGGTTCACCCAGAGATGAGACAAAGTCTTATCAATCTTACCTGAGACTCAAACATCGGCTTCCAAACCTCTCACAGGATGGACAGAAGTCAGTTCCTTCTTTAGAAGGCCATTATGAAGTCCCTCACTCTAATCTTAGTGTTTCTCAGATCAGAGACTAATCCTTCCAAGGAACACCCCCCCCCCCTTTTTGGCTGCTCTCAGAGCTAATTACATAAAAGACATTCATGGTGATAAGTAATGCATTGTCACACAATCCAGATGTGTGCTAGCACAATCTGTGACTGTGAAATCAAATGCTGTCAAAACCACAGTGTCCACTATTCCCCCAACTCTATGTCTGCTCCACGGTGGTGTCTCTATGTCTGCCTCATGATTTGCTCCGTGGTGGAAAACCCTGCCTTCCTTTCTTCCCAGAGCTCATGAAGCCTCTTTACTCTGTCAATGCAGGGATCAGCCTTGCCCAGTCTGTTAAGGACATGTTCCCAGGTATCTACACTCCAACATTGTTTTCCCTTCAACACTGAAACATCCTGATTTACATTTAAAAAAAATAGATCCCCTTTTGTAATTAAGTAATTTGTAACTGAAGCTGCTTCATGGTGTTTTACTTTTAAAATCATTCTCTTTTGTAATATAGTCAATGGAATGGTATTTCGTGGTATTTTGAAAACTGAAGCCTTTAGGTCCATCTTCTTCCCCCCGCCCCTTAAACTTATTTTCTTTGAATAAAAATGGTTTTAACTCTTTCTTTTTGTTGTGGACAATTTTAGTTATCAACATGACTACCTATGGAATCAAGTATATTCCAACCAGCTGAATAAGCTGGTAAAAGATTTTTCTTGATTGGATCATTTGAGGTGAGAAGGTCCAATCTAATTCTGGAAAAATTGAACTCAGGACACCCACCCTCAATCTGGGACACGCTTTCTGGTGGTAGTCCTCATCAAAGGATATAGAAGAGTTTACTTTTTGCCTATTTGCCCTTTTCAGATTATTATTATTATTGTTATTGTTGTAAATTTATAGCTCACTTAAAATAATCTTAGTGAAGTTAAAATTTTATCATTGTTTGAGGCATGCTGTTAAAGTAGTAGTTAAAAATGATAACATGAATTTCATGTAGCAGTATCCATATAAATCAACAGTAGAGCAATTTACCACTAAAGAGGAAGAAAAAACGTGGAGTAAAGATTCATAAAATAATAATAAAATATCAGACCACCAAAAGGTCATTCTTTTTAAAATACAAAGAAAAACAACTGACTTCTAACCAATAAAGTAACTTGGGTAGAAATAAATTACCAATGCTGGACTTATGAGTATTTAGAATTATTGAGCTTCTCTTGGCGGGGGTGGGGGTGGGGGCTTGTGGAAGACTGTGAGAAGAGGATTGAGGGATCTAGAGGGGTCAAGGGCACCACAAGATGCCCTACAGAGTCAACTAACCTGGACCCTTGGGGCCTCACAGAGACTTAACCACCAACCAAAGGACATACAGAAGCTGGATCTAAAGCCGGGCATGGTGGTGCACGCCTTTAATCCCAGCACTTGGGAGGCAGGGCAGGTGGATTTCTGAGTTCGAGGCCAGCCTGGTCTACAGAGTGAGTTCCAGGACAGCCAGGGCTATATAGAGAAACCCTGTCTCAAAAAACAAAACAAAACAGAAGCTGGATCTAGCCCTCCACCCCACGATTGTAGCAGATGTGCATCTTGTTCTTCTTGTGGGTCTTTCACATGTGATGGATGAGTTTTCCAAAGCAAGATTAACAAAGTATGTCATTTCATCACTTCTGTTCCCGTGCCTTACTTCATTCTTCTGGGATTTCTTACTTACCTCAACATTGGTGATTTTGAACAGCTTTAATTTTTTCCTCTTGGCAGTGCTTGGATTGTACAATATGGCATCATCCTCCAGGCTGCATCCATGAGTTTCCCCAGTCACGTTGTACAGATGTTTGGTCATGTTAAGTGAAATGAGTAAGTCTCACCTCTACTTATACCTTTTTATCACACACACTTCAAAGAAACTTTGACCTGAGCATTGAGGTATGTATTTCTGAGACACATGAGCGGGACAAGCCTGTGAGTGCTCCATAGCCTCAGTAATAATGTCAGGCCTTGGGACCGCCCCTTGAGCTGGACCCCACTTTGGGTCTGTTGCTGGACCTTCTTTTCCTCAGGCTCCTCTCCATTTCCATCCCTGTAATTCTTTCAGACAGAAACAATTATGGGTCAGAGTTGTGACTGTGGAATGGCAACCCCATCCCTTACTTGATGGCCTGTTTTCCTATTAGAGGTGGGCTCTGTAAGTTCCCTCTCCTTACTGCCAGGCATTTTATCTAAGGTCCCTCCCTTTAAGACCTGAGATTCTCTACCTCCCAGGTCTCTGATGCATTCTGGGGAGTCCCCTCAATCACCTACACCCCACCAAGGTTACCTGTTTCAATTCTTTCTGCTGGCTCTCGGGGCTTTAGTCCTTTTCCCTTACCCAATACCAGATCAGGTTCCTGTTTCCCCACCCCTCTGTCCACTTTCCCTCCCAGGTCCCTCCCTCCCTCCCCACTTATGATTGCTTTCTTCCCCCTCCAAAGTGGGACTGAGGTATCCTCACTTGGGCACTTCAGCTTGTTGACCTTTTTGAGTTCTGTGGACTGTATCTTGGGTATTCTCTACTTTTTTTTATATATAATATCCACTGATTAGTGAGTACATACCATGCATGTCCTTTTGGGTTACTTCACTCAGGATGATAATTTCTATTTCCATCCACTTGCCTACAAAACTCAGGATGTTCTCATTCTTAATAGCTGAGTAGTAAGTATTCCCTTGTGTAAATGAACCACATTTTCTGTATCCATTCTTCTGTCATGGGACATCTAGATTGTTTCCAGCTTCTGGCTATCAGAAACATAGTGGTAGGTGGCTTTATGTGCTTGTGGTTCTCTCCTTTTGGCTTTGTTGTGAGAGGCTTAATATCTTGTCTTTTCTTTGGTGTAGATACCTTCCTTGTGTTGGAGTTTTCCTTCTAGGGTCCTCTGTAGGGCTGGGTTGGTAGCTAGATACTGTTTGAATTTGGTTTTGTCCTGGAATATTTTGGTTTCTCCATCTATTTTGATTGAGAATTTTGCTAGGTATAGTAGCCTGGGCTGGCGTTTTTGTTCTCTTAGAGTCTGCATAACCTCTGACCATGGTCTTCTGGCTTTCAAAATCTCTGTTGAGAAGTCTAGTGTGATTCTAGTAGGTCTACCTTTGTATGTTACTTGGCCATTTTTCCTTGCAGCTTTTAACATTCTTTCTTTGTTCTGTGCATTTACTGTTTTGATTATTATGTGACAAGAGGATTTCCTTTTCTGGTCCCATTTACTTGGTGTTCTATAGGCTTCTTGTACCTTCATGGCCATCTCTTTCTTTAGGTTGGGGAAGTTTTCTTCTATGATTTTATTGAGGACATTTTCAGGTCCTTTGATCTGGGAATCTTTGTTCTCCTCTATTCCAATTATTCTTAGATTTGGTCTTTTCATTGTGTCCTAAATTTCCTGGATGTTTGGGTTAGGAGTTTTTACATTTTGAATATTTTTGACAGCTGTGTCAATCTCTTCTACAGTATTTTCTACACCTGAGATTCTCTCTTCTATTTCTTGTGTTCTGTCGGTGATACTTACATCTATAATTCCTGCCCTCTTTCCTAGGTTTTCCATGTCCAGGTTTGCCTCCATTCATGTTTTCTTTTTTTTTTTTTTTTTTTTTTTTTTTTTTTTTTTTTTTTTTTTTTTTTTTTTTTT
>LR749516.1:2400153-2437157 GCA_902729485.2 Mus minutoides | reverse complement strand
TGGAAACCTAGGTGGGTGCGTGGTACCCCGGCCTTGCGCCCTGCTCTGGAGCTGAGTGGTGTGGGCCGGAAGGGAAGGGGTCCGCTCTCCACCCTCCACCTGTCTATCTCCCGCTGCAGACTCAAGTCCCACGAGTTTGGACAGTGGTCCGGAGATCGCAGTGGTCCGGAGATCGCTGGGAGAGCTGGAAACCTGGGTGTGTGCACGGCACCCAGGCCTTGCACCCTGCGCTGGAGCGGAGCGGTGTGGGCCGGAAGGGAAGGAGGTTGCTCTCCGCCCTCCGCCTGTCTATCTCCCTCTGCAGACTCAAGTCCCACGAGTTTGGAGTGGAGCAGATGTGTGTTCCTCTTACCGGTGGTCCGGATCGCTGGGAGAGCTGGAAACCTGGGTGGGTGCACGGCCCCCAGGCCTTGCGCCCTGCGCTGGAGCGGAGCGGTGTGGGCTGGACCATTCATGTTTTCTTTATCGTTTCTACTTCCTCTTTTAGGTCTTGGACAGCTTTATTCAATTTCTTCATCTGTTTGATTGTGTTTTCCTGTATTTCTCTAAGGGATTTATTTGTTTCCTCGTTAAGTACTTCTACCTATTTACCTGTATTTTCCTGTATTTCATTCAGTGAGTTATTTACACACTCCTTTAAGGACTCTATTATCTTCATGAGATAGGATTTTAGGTCAGCTTCCTCAGGTGTGTTAGTATATTAATGGCTTGCTGTGGTGAGAGAACTGGGTTCTACTGATGCCCATGTGTATTGGCTTCTGTTGCTTATGGTCTTGTGCTTGCCATTTGCCATCTGTATATCACTGGTGCTTGTTGATCTGGGTGACTCTGTCTGGTGTCTGCCTCTTTTGTCTCTGGGTTGTTTCAGGTCTCATAGTAGACCTGCAGCCTTGGCTGTAGAAGACCACCTGTGGAGCCTTCCAACTGAGAGCTCTTCAGAGTGGCAAAGAAGCTGATATGTTGCCCTGAATGCAATAGATCTTCTGGGAGGCCTTCAGACTGTTGGGTCTTCAGAGGATCAGCTTTGTCCTGTGTGAAGCTGTTCTCCAGAGGGGCCTATGAAACTGTGGTTTCTGTTTCCCTGTGTGCAGCAGCACTCCTGGGAGGCTTTTAGTCTGTCGGGTCAGTTGTCCAGCATGCCACAGAGCCTCCGGAAGGTCATTAGACTGTGGTGTCTGTTGTCCACTTGTTCTGTATACAGAGGAACTCCTGGGATGCCTTCAAGCTGTAGTGTCTTCAGGGAAGCAGACAAGCTGGTGATCAGTTGGCGAGCTGCTCTGAGTGCAGCGGATCTTCTGGGATGGCTCAGGATATGGTGTCTTCAGGGGAGCAGATGAGATAGCGGTCTGCCACAACAGAAAGGACAGGGCAGAGGAGAGTGGTATTTGGTGGACAGCGGTTTTGGTGGGTGATGGGTCCCAAGTCCACTGGGCTCCCAGTGGCGACTCTGAGACTTGGGGGGTGGAGTCTTACCAACTGCTCTGAGTGCAGCAAATCCTCTAGGATGACTCATGATTTGTTGTCTTCAGGGGAGCAGACCAGCTAGCGATCTGCCCCAGCAGAAAGGACCGGGCAGAAGGGCAATAATTTGTTCTTATTGTTAAGAGTCTTTCTGATGGGTTTTTCCCCTGTAAGTAAGCAAAAATGGTGAGAGATGGGCTGAGTCGATTCCTGAATTCAAAGCTAGTTTACTCTGCCTTGCTGTTCTAGTTGCTTTGTGCAAAAAAAGCACTATCAAGCAGCCAACTGAACCCCACTTATAATACTGCTGCCCATTTTGAGAAGGCTTGGTTGTGGCCTGGCCAGCAACTGTTTCAAGTAGCTTTTATGGACTTTGCCAGAAACCTTTTACTTCAGGCTAAACATGGACTGTTGTAAACTGGTGCAAAAGAGACAATAGACACTTGGTGTGAATGTAAGCCTTTGTTGACATGAAGGCTACTGTGATTGGTGTAAACACTCCTTGTATAGCTACAGAAGCAGGTTGTTCAGCTCACTTAGTGAGCCAGCCAGGAGGCACCCTCTGTACTGCCTCCTCTGGTTTGCAATGTCAAGCAAGGAGGACAGCTTTTATAGAGTGGTATTGTGTTAGCTATTTTTTATATTCATCATTAGTACAGTTGGTAATATGAGGAAGAAGTGGACATGACATTGATAGCCACAGAAGAATCACCATGACACCAAAAGAAGGAACTAGGGAATGGGAAGAGACCTAGGGATACAAAATAGAAGACTTTAAATAGTCAAGGACTGAATGTGTTCCAAAAAGTTTCTTACCATAAAGCAAGTGCAAAGGGTCTCAGTTAACACTGGCCAATTATGAAGAGCTAGGGAATCCTGAAACCTAGACTCAGAAGCCACAATGCTATTCACTGCCAAGGGCTGACAAGTCCTGAGTTCCTAGACTACACGGGAGCTGTAACACTTGTAGGGTAAGCATCCTAGAATCTTCAGGACACAGAAGAGCTGGAACACCATAGTGGACCATCTGTGGCTTCTCTTGTCTGTCTGCTCTTTCTGCTTTGTATTAACAGGTGACAAGGAGACCTGATACTCTTCCTCTACCAATGATTGCCATCCCAGTAAAACAAAAGGACCCCAAAAGAGGATGGGTAACACTTCCATCATAATATGAACAAAATTGACTAGTGAAAGAATACATTTACATTTGCACTCTTTCTGTATTTCTTCCTTCCTTTAATGATTTGTCTTCCTATCTTTCTAAAAATGTTTCCATAGCAGAATTTTTAAAGATCTATATTTCATTGTCTCATACACACACACACACACACACACACACACACACACGTGAGTAAAGTTGTTTGTGAAGTATAGAAGAGAGTGTCAGATCCCCTGGAGTTGTAGTTAAAGGCTTCTGTGAACCATCTGACCTGGGTGCTGGGATCTGAACTCTGGTCCTCTGAAAGAGCAGTATATGCAAGTAACTCTAGCCCTCTGAAGTAGACTATCAAGATAAAGCATACTCCAATAAATATTTTCGGGTTTGTTTGGCTTGTTTGCATTTGCAGGTGTCTTGATTGACCCTGTCCTTCTAGAAATATGTTTAAGCAGATATGAAATTAATAGTTAAGAATTTATTTATTTTATCATGTAAAAATGCATAGTATATCCTTTGCAAGTACATGGTTTCCAATAAAAACACATTGCTATTCAGTTTGGTACAGTATTCTATTGGTATGCATGATGAATAATGACATATACTAAAATTATCATTTTTCTGTCTAAAAGTTTCATTTTTCATTTCAGAAGTTTATGATGATCTTAGCATGTATCTCTTTTGATTTATCTATCAAAATACCATTCTACTTCTCTATTATCTGTATGTTTGCATAAATATGAGATATTTCAACTAATGACTTTCTCAAATATGCCATTTTACTTTTTTTCCATCTTTCTGGAACTTAGAAGAGACATGTTATCTCCTCTGAAACTGTATGAAACCCCTTCTATCTGTTTTATCTCTATTTTTCAGACTGGGCAGTTTCTATTCATTTTGTGCAAACTCTGTCTTCTAGCATGCTCATTCTACCAAGTTTTTACTTATTTCAATTAATATTAATTTTTCAGTTTTATAGTTTCATTTTGGTCTGCCAATATTGCCCAGTGGATAGGGAAACTTGCTGCCAAGCCTGATGAGCTAGGATCCATCTACAGGACCCACATGTTGAGAACAAATTCCTGTAAGATGCACTCTGACCTCTTCAGGTATACTGTCACTTACACACACACACACACACACACACACACACACACACACACACACACACTCACACCAACTAAATAAAAGTTAAAATGTTTAGTTTAGTCCTTCTTAATGAATTCCATTTATTTTTACTCTTTAATTTCTTAAAGATTTATTTACTTTTATTTTATGTATATGAATGTTTTGCCTGTATATATGTCTGTGCACCACATGCATGTCTTGTGCTCATAAAGGGGACTGGGTGGGGTTAAGAGTAGGAATGGGAACAGGAAGGATCAGGCGTGAGGAGGATGGAAGGAGAGGGAACTGGGAGAGGCAACTGGATTGGCAGGGACTTCTCTGAGATGAGCTAGAAACCTAGGGCAATGGAAACTCCTAAGTATCAGTGAGGGTGGCCCTACCTGAGACTCCTAGTGATGGGGATATGGAGCCTGAACCAGCCATCTCCTGTAACCAGGTAAGATTTCCAATGGAGGGATTGGGTCACCAACCCAGCTACTAACCTTCTATCTACAATTTGTCCTGCCTACAAGATAAGCTAGGGTAAGTGTAAAAATCATGGGAATAGCCAACCAATAAAACGCCAGTTTGTGACCCAGTCCATAGGAAGGGCCCTGAGGGCCAGGAGCCAGAGACTTGATAGCCCAGGGACCTATGATAGAACCAAACATGAATAGCAAAAAAACGTTGCTGAAATGATCCCTAATGATATTCTGTATACTCATAAGATCAGTGCCTAGCATAACTGTCCTTTGAGAGGTTTCACCCTGCAAGTGATGAAAACAGATGCAGAAAGCCACAGCCAACCAAACATTATGCAGATCTGGGAAAATCCTGTAGAAGAGAGGGAAGAAGGATGGTAGTAGAAGCCAGAGTGGTCAAGGACACCACAAGAAAACCAACAGAATCAACTACCTTGAACCCATAGGGGCTCACAGAGACTAATCTGCCAACCAGGGATCCTACATGGGAGTGACCTAGAACCTCTGTACATATGTTACATTGTGTAGCATGATCTTCCTGTGGGACACCTAACAGTGGGGGAAGAGCTATCTCTGAGTCTATTGCCTGACTTTGGAACCCTTTTCTCCTACTAGGTTGCCTTGTCTAGCCTTACTAGAAGAGGAGGTGTCCAGTCTTACTGCAACTTGATACATAATGACTAGTTGAGATCCATAGAGACTGGTCTTTTTCTGACGAGAAATGCAGGAGGAATGGGGAGGGCGGGGGGGGGGGGGGCTGGGAGTCAAAGGGAAACTGCAGTTGGATTGTAAAATAAATAATATTAAAATAATAATAAAAATACACACAAAAAGAGGTGGTGGGGACACCCCTGGCCAAATAGGGTAGCACACAATTGTAACATCACTCAAGAAATTGAAGCAGAGAGATTATGACTTTGGAGCCAGCATAGGGTAATAAATAAAACTTTGTTGCAAATTCTACCTAAAGGAAATGGAGAGCTCAATAAAAGTAAACAATAAAGAGGGGAGAAAGGCACATTAGAAGGGCTAACAAGTAAATGCAAAAGATAGCAACAAAATAAATGTGAAAGTCTGTGGGCCTGGGTACCAGAGGTTTTCCACGAAGATCTCTGTCCAGGCCGGGTGTGAGGGTTCCAGCGAAGGGAAGCGAGTGCAGACAGGAAGACAAAGTCTCTGCCACGCCTTCCAGGTCGGAAGAAAAGCTGGCTATCCAGTGAGGAGTGTAGCAGGACCTTGGGTGCCTCTTTGGAAGAGATCTCTTCCCAAGTGTTACATACAGCTCTTGGAACAAAAGACTCAGAGGAAGGAATAGTTCTCCGTACCTTTAATTTCCCTAATCCTGATTTATATACAGTTCTGAGGGTGATTCAGGGTTTGACAGCAGGTACCTCTAATTGGCTTGGACTGAGAGTTTGGGGGAAACCTTATTTGCATGTGGGAAGGCTTGGTGCTGTTCCTACATGGCCTATAGCCTTGCCTCTCCTGTGAGGGCTATGGGGGTGGTAACTTCAACAGGAGCCAGGGGTCCAAGAGACATGAGGGAAAGCCTTCTGTCCCATGTAGGTAGAAATAACCACCACCAGGACCTCAGCTCAACAGGAGACCAGGCTGTCTGTGAGTAGCCCATTGCCCCACAAAAGCCTAGAAGAAGAATCAATAAGTTTCTGGAATCATGAGAAAAAGTACAGTGCAATAACTTTGAAGAATGAATTTTCATGCAAAATCCTTAGCAATATATGGCCAAGTGAATTAAATATCACATGTAAGAAGGGTGCTTGAGAATTTAC
Organism: Mus minutoides; assembly: GCA_902729485.2. Taxonomy (NCBI): domain Eukaryota; kingdom Metazoa; phylum Chordata; class Mammalia; order Rodentia; family Muridae; genus Mus; species Mus minutoides. The sequence goes on along the minus strand of LR749516.1, from coordinate 2,431,161 downwards.
AGACATCTGGAGGCTAGAGATTTATATCAAATGTCTTCTTCAGCCACTCTCATGCTAGAGAGACTCTCCTGTCTGTGTTACACTGTGCTGGAACTATAGGTACACCCTTCTTCTGTACCTGGAGTTTTTATATGAGTGCTGTGGATCCTAACTCAGGCCCCAACTGAGCTATCTTACTTTTCACACACACACACACACACACACACACACACACACACACACACACACGTACATGTACATGTACATGTCTGCCATGGCAGACAATATATGGAGTTCAGAGCACAACTTTTAAGAGTCAGTGCTCTCTTTCCACCAGGTAGGTCTAGGGATTAAACTCAGACTCAAGCACTTTTACCCACTATGCCTTTTTTCCTCCATAAATGGATATTTAGGCAAATGGAAAGATTCTCCTAATTTTAGATAAGAATGTTCGATATCTTTAAAATGTCAAACCTCCCCAGATAGATTTTTAAATTTAAAACAATTCCAATAAAATTACACACACTTCTTTTGTAATTTGAATTAAAATATAAATTGGTGGAAATAGACAAGTACTAACTTTATATGGAAAAATTAAAATTTTACAATTTCCCTGGAAACGTGAAAATAAGAAAAGCAACAAAGTTCTAGCAGGTATAAGTGTAGATTACAGAGCCTCTATGATTAAAATAATACAAATATGGCTTAAAACTACCAGTAAACATAGAATAGAATAAATACATACAAAGAACTCTAAATGCATGATCAAAGTGTCGATTTATTGCACTGGAACAAAGATAACCTTTATGTTGGAGTTTATGGCATATTCTGAGGTATATTACATTAGGCTGAGGCAGGAGGGTCAAAAACTCAAGACTGAGCTACATACTAATTGAAGATTTAAATAAAAATAAGCAAGCCTTTAAGACAAACAGTTGTTTGACAACAACATTGATATTTGTGAAAGAAACAAAGACACTATACATTTCAACAATGTTAAGTAGAATAGGAATCTAATTACAACAAAATTGTTACAAAAGTTAGTGGAGTTTCCTCTAACCTGATATAGAAAAGGTTCTAAAACCAGATGTAATGGAAGGGAAAATAAAAGATTTGAGAAATGTAACTACATATCTCTGCTCAAAAGCATAATTTCTTCATGATGTAAAAAAGGAGAACAGCATAAGCAAATTAAAAAAAAATGTAATGGCATAATGGCTAGAAGTTAAATGCACTGGCTACTTTTCCAGAGGACCTTTTCCAAAGGCATTCATATGGTGACTAGCAAATGGCTCTAACTCCAGTTCCTTAGAAGCCAATACCCTCTCTGGCCTTTGTGGGCACCAAGCACACATGTGGTACCTAGATATACACATAGGCAAAACATCAGTACACATGAAATAAATCCATAAATAAAAATTAAAAATTTGAGGACAAACTGGAAGGAAACATTCTCAGCAAAAATAATGGACAAGAAATTACTATTTTGAATATATACAGAATTCAAGAACAGAAGAGAGATTTTTGTTTCTGAAATCACACTGTTAGTGTTTTTCAAATCAGCAGTAAGATGTTGGCTATGTTATTGCCAAATACAAGCAGAACTTGTGGCTGGAGGGATGGCTCAGTGGTTAAGAGCACTTGCTGCTCTTCCAGAGTCTGGTTCCCAGCATCACATGGCAGCTTACAATGACCTAGACCCCCACTCAGGCTCCCACACTCAGATGCACATGCACATGCACATGCACACACACACACACACACACACACACGTGCACACATGTATATGCACACATATGTGTAATTTTAAAAAACAAAGGGAAACATTTAAAAACAGAACCAGTGCATTCTGTTTAATTCCTTCACAGTAGAGAATTCTATAGTATAGCTAAGTTTAATGAGTTATTTTTTAGTAGCATCCATAACTCCATATGTTAACATATATGCATATATTACCACTTAGTGTGAATCAGTTACCATTGACTGCTTTGGGAGAAAAGAAGACCTGACAGATTGCACATATTTTAATACATCTACCTGTCCATTTATCATCCATCTATCCATGTACCTATCTACCTACTTATCCTCATCATCTATTCTTTTCCTCCCTCTTTTTTCTTCTCCCCACTCCCTCCCTTTTACTTTCATTTGTGTTTCTGGTAGTCATATTACAGTCACTCTATAGATGGCCCCTGTGAAGTCCTGTGTTACCACTGATGTCAACAACAGCGACCTCCAGCAGATAAATATCAGTCTTCATCTCAGCTTCATGAAATCTCAGCAATTTGACACACAGTGACAACTTCCATCTGGTTAATTTTTTATTTCTTTTGGGACCACTATTTGTCAGTTCCTCTTGACCAAAAAGAAAAAGAAAAGAAAAAGAAAAGAAAAGAAAAGAAAAAGAAAAAAGTCATCAACTCCTTCTTTTCTTTTCTTTTCTTTTCTTTCTTTTTCTTTCTTCCTTTCTTTCCTCCTTTGCTTCTTTCTTTCTTCCTTCCTTTCTTTCTTCTTTCATTCTTTTTTTGGGCCTGGAAATCTTTGATGCATAGAAAATCCACTGAAAATATAAATAAACACATCTTTTGTATACAATGCTTCCCTTCTTCCTCCCCTCTCTGTGTTAACTAGCTCCCAGTGATAGCCTGCCAGGAGTGATGTGTGCTCACATACACCTTATGCAGCCATTTTCTAAAGTGACTCTGGACCTGGCTCTATGATTGTATTATATAATAGAAATAATGTTGAGTAGTTTCTAAGTGCATCTCTTAAGAAAGCCTAGCAGCTTCTCATTCGGCAGCATGGGAGTGCTAGTTGCCTTCTAAGAAGTTCAGGTACCCCATTTGTATAGTTGATGTGGGAAATTCACTTGGTAAGGGACAGCCGAGTTTCAATTGAGTCTGGTTTTCCAGGTTTCCCCTCCGAAAGACCCTGAAATTTGCTGTAAGAAGTTCAGACTTCCCAGACTAGTTCAATCTTCAGATTACAATATCAAGTGAATTGAAAGAACAAACAATAAACAGCGGGTGATTGAAAGCCATTATCTATTCATAATTTTGCCAGTTCTGCTCCACCCTCACCCATACAAATATACATTTTTCTCTAAAAATTTCCTGTTCATTGGAGAAAAATATCTTTTCTGTCTTGCTTCTATGGTCTAATTGTGTGCATCCTAGTGGATGAGACTACACCTTATAAAAGAGGTGCAAGGGAGCTGTTTCTTCCTTCTACCACACCAAGATGCAGCAAGGCATTCTATTTATGAGGGAAGAGCCCTTATCAGACACTGAATCTTTTAAAAGTACAATTTAATTCTATTTCTCCCTTCCCTTTTCTCCGTATTTGATGCTTTTGTCTTCAACTTCCCATCCTCTAAAATGTGAATGTATTCTGTTTATAAATGACTCAAAGTGTTTTTATTACACCAGCATGTTTAGAGTAGGATGCTTTCCCTTACCAAGGCCTTCTCATAGTATTATCATCATACTCCACACATTTTGGGCTTTCACTGTGATAGAGGCATGCCCTAAAGGATGTGCTATCCTTACCCACAATTATCTCTCTCACAGTGTGGCGTGCAATTTTATGGTCTAGCTACATTATTAAAAACTGCCATCTGTCACAGATGTTTCTGTCATTGACATGGATTACATAGATATCTAGGACATCAAATTCTTTCACATATGGTGCTGTAATTTCATTTGAATTTGGAATATATATTGTCATTAGAGGAGTAAGTGTTGCACTGTGATTTTTCTCACAGTTGTCGTATGTTATAAGTGTCTGTTTGCATTCCCATTTCCTTCATTCGGATGACTCTGGATGGAGTGGGCAGTTGTCCATGATGCACTATTCAAAGTTATATAGCTATTTCATTACCTATGGTGTTGAGGAATATATTCCTTTCATTAATATTCAATGCATATATGTATACAATATATTGTGATAATATTCACCTCAGTTACCCTCTCTTATCTCACTCCCACCTCTGCTGATGCCATTGTTCCTGATTAGTCTGCCTTCTAGTTTCTTTTTTTTTTTCTTTCTGTCTGTGCAGGTTTTATGCCAGTGGTCCTGACTGGAACATCCATGCCATGTACAGAAGACAGCATTTCAAAGCACTCTTCTCCATGTTCCTGCTCTCAAAATCTGTCCACTTTTTCTTTCATGATGTTTCTCAGGTTTGGAGAACAATCTTGATGTCATCTTTAGGGCTGAGAGCTCAAGTCACTTGCTTTCAGCACACCAACCAGGTACGAGTCTCTACATATACCATCCTCCAATACATTTTTTTTTAAGAAGAACTTTCTCCAGCCCAGGTTAAAAGCAGCAATAGTCTATAGATATCAACATAATATTTAGAAGGCAATTTGATTACATGTCAAGGGAACATTGCAGATTCTACTTCTAACCCTTGGGCCCTGCACAGTATAAGCAATTGCTTCTGATTAATTTCCTATTGCAACTATATCAAATTTCCACAAACATGTGTAATGTAGGGAGATTAAACTCCCTACATTTACTATCTTTCATTGCTAGATTTCAGTACTCACCCTGAGCTGCCCTTGCAACTCTGATTCATTATAAGGACCTACCAGACTTCTCATGAAAAATCTTGTCCAGAGTAGGAGAGATTTAAGCATATGCTTTGATAACAGCCACTTTGAAATGAGTTCTCTCCTATATTGTGCCCACATTCCCTGTAAATGCTATATGACCATAGCATTTTCTAAGGCAGTATGAATATGACACAGAATAAATCTGACTTTACATAGATCTTACTCTGCTTTAAGCAACTCTGATAACTACCATGTTGACATATTGAGTCAGGCGGGGAAAAAGACTATAACGAAATTTTTCATTAAAGGAAAAGAGCATCCTATGAGAAAGTTACTCTCATTAAAGTAGAAGATGTGTAAGTGATAGAAATTAAAGTCATTTGGGGGCGGAATACTTAAGTGGGCTGGGAAACACACTGAAAACTTCAAGTGTTTGGAATCTAGTGTTTAGAAAAAGAAATTGGGGTTTAGAAATATCCAGGAACAGCAATGTTTTTCTCACCTGTGTCAACTACACATTAAAGAATGTGTAGTGCATTAGTTCCCCACCATAGGCAGAGGGGCAACAAAATGTTCCCCTGCCTCATTAAGGAATGAAAAAAGGGACTTCTGTTGGAGTAGTCTGACCAAGAGTGAGCACCAATTTAAATTCTCCACGTCTCTCCCTATGTCTTTTGCCTGTGGCCCATGGCCTCTCTATGTTGCTTGTCTGTTATATGTATCTGAGTGTCCCCTGTTGCCTGTTTCTAACAAAAGGCTTTGCTTTGGATGTATTGAACATTATAGGAAATATGGTATGGAGAAGAAATGAAGAATCCCTTTATTCAGGTCTACCCAGCATTCCTAATAAACAGGCACTAGTAGTGGATTTTGGAACTGCAAAATAAATTCACATTCCTGCATCCTACTCAGAAGTTCCTGAAGCAAAAGCCATGAAAAACCTAAGTGTATAAGCCTTATCTTGGCTGTCACAGGTTGTTTATGGCCTGGCCTCAGACAAGGAAAAAAACAAACATCTGGAAATCTTGAACAGATTTTTTTAAACGGGGAAGTATTTACTTTACTGGTCTCAACTGACCCGGGACAGCACTCAGTATAAGTTCAACCTATAGCCACGTGTTGCTTCTAATATTTGAGTAATACTTGTTTTTTCTTAAAAGATTACCTTCAACCTGTTTGCTACTTTCAGCCAATGATTCCCACAACATACACATATCCACAATACACTATTCTAGGTAAGAAGCATGAAATAGTACATAATTTAAGAGTAAGCCTGTACATTGCCTTAGGTTATTTTTTTTTTAATCCCCTGCATAGTAAGATTGGCTACATTGTTTCCTTACAGGCAAGTTAAACTTGAACAGGCTGAGTGAGTACACAGTAGGATTGCAGTTAATTACATAATCTTAAGTGACCTCATGGTGTATCATTAACCTGCTTCCAAGGTCTGGCAAAAGTTCAGTTTCTTCAAATGCAATAGATATTTCTAGAAAATTCACCATTACATTGCACCACTTACATGAATCTAATTCCTTGAACTTGATGTCCCACGAAACCCTTGCCTCTCTTTATCTCTTCCTTGGTTGTCTACTTCACTTGTAGAGAGGATAAAGACCACGAACAAGCAAAACACTCATATCTTCATTCCTTCTCACAGGTGGTATTCCAAATTACTCATCAAGCATCCCTAGACACCTGGAAGTTTTAAAAAACTGGCTCTTTTCTCCAAAGCTAGACAGATTCTAAGCTCAGCTTTGAAAATCCTTCATTAATTAAGCATATTCTCAATTGGTAGATCCAGATTTTGTATTGTAAACAGGAGGAGCTTTGGAGCTGGAGAAAATGTAAATCAGGTGCAGACTAGGTAATGATTTCATTCTACATACATTATTGCATGTTCAGTGTGCTATGTATATTGTTTAAAAGCCTTATATGTTTTTGGAGGGTTGAACAATAATAATATTTAAATAAAACATCTACAATATTTGACATTATGTTAGGAGATGATTGCTATGTTATAAAAACAAAGATAGAAAAACAGAGAAGGAAAATTGGAGGTGCTAATTGGATATAGGAATAACTTTTTAGAAGACAAATAAGGGATATGAATAAGCTGTATGGTTTTCAAGGCTTTATGTGTGGGGACCTTTCTGGCAGAAGATAACGATATGTGTAATCCTTAGATACAAATGAAGGAAACTTCTGTCTGGAACAGGAAGTGTAGCCAGTGAACAAGCAGAAAGTCGTAGGTTGGGGGGTGGACTAAAGGGAAAAACTATAAAGCTTTGTAGGCCGGGGGAGAGATTTTTGTATTTCATATAGATGTTGGTTATTTTTAAAAGCCAATAGTGGCAGGCGGATTTCTGAGTTCGAGGCCAGCCTGGTCTACAAAGTGAGTTCCAGGACAGCCAGGGCTATACAGAGAAACCCTGTCTCGAAAAACCAAAAAAAAAAAAAAAAAAAAAAAAAGCCAATAGTGTTTTCCCTGCTGTCTCTCCCTGCCAATAACCTTGGTGGGTGTTGAGATTAAAATACTAACTTTCCTTTGATAAAGGAAAGGGATTCAACTGATTAAATGAAAGGAAAGCATGCTCTTACATTGGATGTCTGATGACAGCTTTAAGTAACATAGTGAAGAAAAGGCAAAAAGCCTCTTAGAGGAAAGCCTCTTAGAGGACTTTAGCAACAGTCCTCTCCTGTTTACACACACAGAGTTCAAAGTTTCAGTAACCCGAACTCGAGTAGCATGTCAGGCTCCATAATTCTAGTAACAGGATATTACTAGAATTATTTTGTCACCATGTATTCTAGTAGCAAGATACAGACCTTACAATTTTCCTTCTAGAATACCTTTATAAATATTGAAATATAAGAAAACTCTTTCCTCTGCATCTAGTAAAAAGTAACCTAGACCTTAAATGCTCCTCCTAGTTCGTTTTCTGGAATAGACATTTATGTCTTACTAAGGTAAGAACTGGATGTCTCTATCCCTGGTTCTGTGCAAGTACAAGCCCACAGAACCTACAAAGACACCACAGAATTACAACACAACCTTTGGGATTTAGAAGTCATTAACTACGTCACAAGACTCATGCACCAAGGAGCATTCTCCCAAGGACTAATACTACCTGTGAACCATTACCTTTTTGCTTTTCTGAGTTTAAGATTCTTCTGAAGGTTGGTGTCCTATGGTCTGTCTTCTGAATTTTTGCATATGGCAGCAAGCTCTACCTTATGTTCTGTCACTTATGAAAAAAGAAATGAGTATAAATGTAACAATTCATTCTTATATAGGAACCTAGATATAGGGATAGTGCTTTCAATAGATTTAGCTCCTTGAAAAATATGCCGTTTCCATGATACTTAACATTCAAATATTTCAGGACACAATTCCAAAAGCCAAAGATATTTTCTTAGAAATTCAAAACTTTATTTTAATTGCCAACATGAGTCACAAGATTCTTTCACATTATCTCAAAGACTATATATAAGTATTTATGTATAACACAATGGGGAAAAGTACAATGTCTCACTGTAATGTGGAAAATAGAGTGGCGATCCATCTTACTATTATAATTTCTAGGATAAATCACAAGGTATGGTTCCATAGGATAGTGTTATGATTAATATGTGACACCTGTTTTGTAGCAGTCCAACATTTAAAAATCATATTTTAATAGGAATGTAGATGAATGGATGGAAACAAGAAGGGCTGTAATACTGCTTGCTTATACTAAGGCTTGCATTATATGTTCATAAAATATTTGTTAAGATTTTTTAAATTTTCTTTATTTACATATCAAATGCTATCCAGAAAGTTCCCTATTCCCTCCTCTGCCCTGCTCCCCTACCCACCCACTCCCATTTCTTGGTCCTGGAATTCCCTTGTACTGGGGCATATAAAGTTTGTAAGACCAAGGGGCCTCTCTTCACAATGATGGCCAACTAGGCCATCTTCTACTACATATGCATCTAGAGACACAAGCTCTGGGGGTACTGGTTAGTTCATATTGTTCCACCTAAAGGGTTGTAGACCCCTTCAGCTCCTTGGGTACTTTCTCTAGCTCCTCCATTTTCTCTAGCTCCTCCATTGGGGGCCCTGTGTTCCATCCTATAGATGACTATGAGCTTCCGCTTCTGTATTTGCCAGGCACTGGAATAGCCTCAATCAAGATAGTTATATCAGGGTACTTTCAGCAAAATCTTGCTGGCATATGCAATAGTGTCTGGGTTTGATGGCTGATTATGGGATGGATCCCTGGGTGGGTAGTCTCTAGATGGTCCATCCTTTCATCTTAGCTCCAATCTTTGTCTCTGTAACTCCTTTCATGGGTGTTTTGTTCTCTATTCTAAGAAGGAATAAAGTATCCACACTTTGGTCTTTGTTCGTTTTGATTTTCTTGTGTTTTGCAAATTGTATCTTGGGAATTCTAAGTTTCTGGGCTTATATCCACTTCTCAGTGAGTGCATATCAAGTGACTTCTTTTGTGATTGGGTTATCTCACTAAGGATGATTTCCTCCAGATACATCCATTTACCCAAGAATTTCATAAATTCATTTTTTAATAGCTGAGTAGTACTCCATTGTGTAAATGTACCACATTTTCTGTATCCATTCCTCGGTTGAGGGACAGCTGGGTTTTTCCAGCTTCTGGCTATTAAAAATAAGGCTGCTATGAACATAGTGGAGCATGTGTTCTTATTACCAGTTGGAACATCTTCTGGATATATGCCCAGGAGAGGTATTGCTGGATCATCTGGTAGTACTATGTCCAATTTTCTGAGGAACCTCCAGACTGATTTCCAGAGTGGTTGTACCAGCTTGCAATCCCACCACCAATGGACGAGTGTTCCTCTTTCTCCACATCCTAGGAAGCATCTGCTGTTATCTGAGTTTTTGACCTTAACCATTCTGACTGGAGTGAGGTGGAATCTCAAGGTTGTTTTGATTTGCATTTCCCTGATGATTAAGGATGTTGAACATTTTTCAGGTGCTTCTCAGCCATTCAGTATTCCTCACTTGAGAATGCTTTGTTTAGCTCTGTACCCCATTTTTAATGGGGTTACTTGAATTTCTGGAGTCCAGCTTCTTGAGCTCTTTGTATATATTGGATATTAGTCCCCTATCAGGTTTAGGATTAGTAAAAATCCTTTCCCAATCTGTTGGGTACTGTTTGTACAGCCAGTTTTCCTCTTAGAAATGCCTTCAATGTGTCCCATAAGTTTTGGTATGTTGTGGCTTCATTTTCATTAAACTCTAAAAAGTCTTTAATTTATTTCTTTATTTCTTCCTTGACCAAGGTATCATTGAGTAGAGTGCTGTTCAGTTTCCACATGAATGCTGGCTTTCTATTATTAATGCTGTTATTGAAGATCAGCCTTAGTCTGTGGTGATCTGATAGGATGCATGGGATAATTTTAATATTTTTGTATCTGTTGAGTCCTATTTTGTGACCAATTATATGGCCAATTTTGGAGGAGGTACCATGTGGTGCTGAGAAGAAGGTATATCCTTTTAGGATAAAATATTCTGTAGATATCTATTAAATCCATTTGTTTCATAATTTCTGTTATTGTCCATGTGTCTCTGTTTAGTTTCTGTTTCCAGGATCTGTCCAATAATGAAAGTTGGGTGTTGAAATCTCCCACTATTGTTGTGTGAGGTGCAATGTGTTCTTTGAGCTTTACTAAAGTTCCTTTAATGAATGTGGCTGCTCTTGCATTTGGAGCATAGATGTTCAGAATTGAGAGTTCATCTTGGTAGATTTTACCTTTGATGAGTATGAAGTGCCCCTCGTCATTTTTGATAACTTTGGGTTGAAAGTCAATTTTATTCAATATTAGAATGGCTACTACAGCTTGTTTCTTCAGACCATTTGCTTGGAAAATTGTTTTCCAGCCTTTCACTCTGAGGTAGTGTCTGTCTTTTTTCCTGAGGTGGATTTCCTGTAAGCAGCAAAATGTTGGGTCCTGTTTGTGCAGTCAGTCTGATAGTCTATGTCTTTTTATTGGGGAATTGAGTCCATTGATGTTAAGAGAAATTAAAGAAAAGTAATTGTTGCTTCCTGTTATTTTTGTTGTTAAAGTTGGGATTCTGTTCTTGCTGCTGTCTTCTTTTAGGCTTGTTGTTGGATTACTTTCTTGTTTGTTCTAGGATGTAGTTTCCATCCTTGTGTTGGTGTTTTCCTGTTATTATCCTTTGAAGGGCTGGATTTGTGGAAAGGTATTGTGTGAACCTGGTTTTGTCATGGAATACTTTGGTTTCTCCATCTATGGTAATTGAGAGTTATGCTGGGAATAGCAGCCTAGGCTGGCATTTGTGTTCTCTTAGGGTCTGTATAAGATCTGTCCATGATCTTCTGGCTTTCATAGTCTCTGGTGAGAAGTCTGGTGTAATTCTAATCAGCCTTCCTTTATATGTTACTTGACTTTTTTCCCTTACTGCTTTTAATATTCTGTCTTTATTTAGTGCATTTATTGTTCTTATTATGTGTTGGAGGAATTTCTTTTCTCGTCCAGTCTATTTGGAGTTCTGTAGGCTTCTTGTGTGTTCATGGGCATCTCTTTCTTTAGTTTTGGAAAGTTTTCTTCTATAATTTTGTTGAAGATATTTGCTGGCCCATTAAGTTGAAAACCTTCTTTTTCATCTACCCCTATTATCCTGAGGTTTTGTCTTCTCATTGTGTCCTGGATTTCCTGGATGTTTTCTGTTAGAGTCTTTTTGCATTTTGCATTTTCTTTGATTGTTGTGCCCTTGTTCTCTATGGAATCTTCTCCACCTGAGATTCTCTCTTTGATCTCTTGTATTCTGGTTCCTGATTTCTTTCTTAGGGTTTCTATCTCCAGAGTTGTCTCACTTTGGGTTTTCTTTATTGTTTCTAAGTCCCTTTTTAGGTCTTGGATATTTTTCTTCAATTCCATCACCTGTTTGGTTGTGTTTCCCTGTAATTCTTTGATTTTTTTTTGTGTTTCCTCTTTAAGGACTTCTACCTGTTTAGCAGTGTTTTCCTGTGATTCTTTAAGGATTTCTACCTCTTTAGTGCTGTTCTCCTGTATTTCTTTAAGTGATTTATTAAAGTCCTTCATAAGGTCATCTACCAGCATCATGAAATATGATTTTTGAATCTGAATCTTCCTTTTTGGGTGTGTTGGGGTATCCAGGACTGGCTGAGGTGGGAGTGCTGGATTCTGATGATGGTGAGTGGTCTTGGTTTCTGTTGGTAAGATTCTTATGTTTGCCTTTTGCTATTTCGTAATCCCTGGAGTTAGTTGTTATAGTTGTTGCTGGCTGGAGCCTATTCCTCCTGTGATTCTGTTAGCCTCTGTCAGCTGTCCTGGGAGTCTAGCTCTCTTCTGAGTCTAAGTGGTCAGAGTACTCTCTTCAGGCAAGCTCTCCTCTTGCAGGGAAGGTGCACAGAGGTCTGGCATTCAGAGTTGCCTCTTGGTTGAATATGGAGGCCTGATATAGGGCCAGTCCCAGAAGATGGGTTGCCTCTGCAGTCTGAGTGCTCTCCTACACAGCCTGCTCCGGCTGTCGCAGCCCTCCTGGGTGGCCACCTCTCCTCTGGCAGGGAAGGTGCCTGGATGTCTGAAACGGGGGTATGTCCCAGAAACTGGGGTCTGTCCCAGAAGCTGTGTGGCTTCTTCTTGTCCTAGAAGCTCTGTTGCTTCTGCAGTCCACTGCTCACCCTCTGCAGTCCTCAAGCTGATCTGCACACACTGGTGTCAGAGGGACCTGGTAGACAAGATGGCTCCCTTACCTGCTCTGGGGGTCACAGCCCTCCCGGGTGGCCACCTCTCCTCTGCTGGGGAAGGTGCCCGGATATCTGCAGCCAGAAACGGGGGTTTGTCCCAGAAGCTGAGTGGCTTCTGCCCATCCCAGAAGCTGTGTCTGCAGTCAGCTTCTCACCCTCAGCAGTCCACAAGCTGATCTGAGCACACTGGTCTCAATTTGTTAAGAATTATTTTACTTTGTATGTGTATATGTGTGTATGTTTGCATGTGTGTTCATGTATGTGATTGCCAAGGAGACTAGAAGAGGGCATCAGATCTCTTTGAGTTAGAATTCCAGTTCTGAGCTACCTGACCTGAGTGCTGGAGTCCAAATTCAGATCCTCTGGAAGAACATCAAGTTCTCTTCATTGCTGAGATATCTCTCCATTCACTCCTTTAAATTTTTTAATATTTATAATATTAATATAATAGTATATATTACTATTAGTAATATATATTACTCTATATTATTTTTAATAAAGAGTATTAATAATAATAATATAGAGTAGATTATCCAATGAATATCATGGCCATTTAGCTAGGAGAATCATGGTCTACAACACTAAGAAATACATTAAAATTTATTATATGACCCATATATATATATCCTTAGCATATGTTTAAGGGACTTGACTTTCTACTCCACGGACACTTGCTAGGCCATGTTCATCAATATTTTATATTCACAAAAGCTGGAAAAAGCCTAAATGTCTTTGAACTGCCAAATATATAATAAAACTGTGCTAGTGTACACCATGGAATACTATTGAGCTGTAAAGAAAAAAATGTAATCATGAACCTTGCAGGCATTTGCAGGACTGAACTAGACAAACTCAAATTGAATGAGTTTCAACTACTGTTAATGTAGCAGTTTCCTCAGAGATTGAAAGATTCCCTCCTTCAGGGAAGTTTCTTAATCAGGAAGATAAACAATTCAGAATAGCTTCAGGAAGTTCGTGAAACTGACCAGATTCACTAGGTTCTTTTTGTCCTGGAGTAAACAATAAGGACTGCTGAGAATCCCTCTCAGACAAACCAAGCTATAAATTAGACCCTAAGACTAGACCTGCTGCCTGAAAGAAGCTGAAACTAGCCCAGCTGCCTGGACAAGTTTCAGAGCAGCGGAGTCACTTGGAAAGGAAACCCTCCAACCTGTTGAGCTGCTTGCAGACTGTGCAGTGTGCTCCAGGTTCCCATTTTGTCCCTCGTGCTGAGGTGAGCTTTAGTGATGTATCTGTCTTTGAGTCATTTCTGCTCCTGTAAGTAGCCAGGCAACTATATTCCTGTAAGTAACCCCAATAAAACTCATTGGTTCACTGAGTTGGACTTTGGTGATATCCACACTGTGGGTTGTCATGGGCTCCCTATCAAGTCAATAGATATGTATTGAATCTTCTCAGGAAAAAAAATCTTGTCACACAAAAGTAAACCAGACTCACGATGAGAAACACAACATGGTCTTTCTCATCTGAGGTTCCTAGCAGCAAGTCTTCAAATGGCAGCATATAGCCTGAAATAACTGCAGAGACCAGGAAAGTAAAAAGAGATGATTGGAGCCAGGCGTTCGAGGTCAGCCTGGTCTACAAAGTGAGTTCCAGAACAACCAGGGCTATACAGAGAAACCCTGTTTCGAAAATCCAGAGAGAGAGAGAGGAGAGAGAGAGAGAGAGAGAGAGAGAGAGAGAGAGAGAGAGATGATTGTGGCAAGGGGGATAGAGAAGGGAATAGTCCCGCACAAATAATCTGTAATGTTTGGGAATCTCGTTGGGACCACACAGTCAACAGTTTCAAAAGAAGTAACATTTTCTTGTCAGTGGCCTTTTTTGTGTTTCCCTATGCTGTCTAGTATGGACATTCTCACCTCATTATAGAATTACTCCACTTAAATTTTTTAATATATAAATATAGGTATATATTTTAGGATGCCTCTATGGAAATATTTCCATGCAGCCTTTTCAAAGTCTTTAGTGATAATGATGCCTCCCATTATTATATGCAATCATTAAAGTTATTCTTGCCACACAATAACTTATCCTATATATTCAAAATCTATATTACAAATGTCAATATTTATGCATACCATTCCTTCAATGGAGTATAATTATCCCGAAAAATAAAACAGTTAACCACCATTCACAGGAAGCACACTGATACGGCACGGCACGGTTTCATCTCAGATAAAGCCTTCTATCTTGGGAGAAGCTTATTAAGTCACACAATGTTCCGAAGGGAGCAGAAGCTGAAACACCCTGTACTGCAGGGAAGCTGGTTATGCTCGGTGAGTAAACAATCTCTTCGGGAAGGTCCTCCAACTGACAGAGATTCACTTTGTCCCTGCAGGGTTGCTATTACTGTGGTGAAACAATATGACCTTGGGGAAGAAGGAATTGATTTGGCTGACACTTTCATATCACTGTTTATCATGGAAAGAACTCAAATAGGGCTGGAACTTGATACAGAAGCCATGGAGGAGTGCTGCTTATTGGCTTGCCCCTCATGGCTTGCTCAGCCTACTTTCTTTTTTATCTTTATTTTATTTTTTTATTTATTCGCTTTACATCCTGCTCATTTCCCCCCTCCAGGTCACCCCTCCCCCAACCCTTCCCCCTCCCCTCTCCCCTTCTTCTCTGAGTAAGTGGGGACCCCCCTCCCCCGTTATTCCCCTAATCCTACACTTCAAAGCTATGCAAGGCTAGGTGCTTCCTCTCCCACTGAGGCAACCCAGCTAGAATATATCTCACATACAGGCAACAGCTTTTGGGATAGCACCCATTCCAGTTGTTCAGGACCCACATGAAGGCCAAGCTGCACATCTACATATGAGTGGGGAGGCCTTGGTCCAGCCCGTGTATGCTCTTTGGTTGGTGGTTCAGACTCTGAGAGCCACAAGGTTCCAGGTTAGTTGACTCTATTGGTCTTCTTTTGGAGTTCCTATCCCCTTTGGTGCCTGCCTCCTATTCTTCCATAAGAGTTTCCAGGCTCCATCCACTGTGAATGTCTGTATCTGTCTGAGTGAGCTGCTGGGTGGGCCTCTCAGAGAACAGCTCCTGTCTGAAAGCATAGCAGATTATCATTAACAGTGTCAGGGATTGATGCTTACCCATGAGATGGGTCTCAAGTTGGGCTGATTATTGGTAAATCGTTCCCTCAGCCTCTGCTCCATCCTCTGTCTCTGCATTTCTTTTAGACAGGATAAATTTTGGGTTGAAAGTTTGTGGATGGGTTGGTGTCTCTGTTACTTCACTGGGTTTCCTATTTGGCTACAGAAAGTATCAGCCTACTTTCTTATAGAGCTCAAGACCACAATCCCAGGGATAGCACCACCCACAGTGGGCTGGGCCCTCCCACATTGATCACTAATTGAAAAAATATCCTTTAGATGGATCTCATAGAGGCATTTCTTCTATTGAGATTCCCTCCTTTGAAATAACTCTAACTTATGTCAAGTTGACATAAAACTAGCCAGGACAGTCCCTCACTCTCCAAGCTGAGGTGTCTAGAAGAGACTTAGATCAGCCTAGCAGCAAGCAGAGACAAACTTAACTACTTAGAAGTGAAGACCACCTTCCTGAAGGGGGCATTATTAAACCTGTTTAGCCACCTTCAGGCTGCACACTGTGCTCCAGGGTTCTGCAGTTTGTGAGCTGTCACCCTTGCTGGCTTTGCACCATTTCTGCTTCTTTGAACAACCCCTATAAAACTTACTCATTCATCAAGATGGACTTCAGTGCTATACTTACTTTGGTTTGCCATTGATTTCTTATCTGGGTGAGTAAATGTTTTGTTCATGTCTAGTTGAGAATGATGTCACACAGCACACACACTCCAAAATTTGAGCACTCCTAGAAAGGATAATTGATTTCTTCATGAATGCTCTGTAACTTGTGATCCTCACCTCAGAAATAATCTGCTTATATTTTGCTTCTCAATTGTTTATTTTCAACTAGCTTGTGTTTGAGTTTTAATAATTCCTTCATCAGATTTTCCCGCCACTGATGCCTTCCTTGATTGTTAATTTCATTCAGGGTATTTTTCAGATAAATTATTTGCACGCAGCTTTTATTTGCATTTATTCTGGAGCAATGATAGAGTACTGAATCATTCACTCCACACTGCTTTCTTAAAGCATGCCAAGTTTCCCTAAAACTAATGCTGTAAAATCATTAATAAATTTGTTCAGATTATCTATTTACTCTGATCATTAAGTAAAGTCTTGGTATTTATTCCGGTCTTCACAATTCACTTCGTGCCTGTCCTTCCCACAGTTTAATGAAGCTGCTTAATTTTTATACCTGTAGTCACGGCTGCTATTTCAGCACTGGATCATGTGCAAACCTGCTGTTACTGTGTTGTTACTGTTTGAACATTGGAGGCCTAGTTTTTTACCAAACCTCAGCTACCATAGCATTCGGAATGAACTGGGAGAGTACATAGGCTAGTCTAGTGTCTCCCTATAAGTCGCATTCTGTGGTGTAGCTACAGACATATTTTCTAGCTTGTCTTTATTGAATTCTCCTTGGCTCTGGGAAGAATGATTGTGGAAAGATTGGCCTCAGGTTTTTAAGCCATGCTTGTGGGCATCAATACCACAATTCTATGTCAAACTTTTATACTAATCATCCATGACTAGTCTAGTGATGGATTGAACTAAACGTCATACTGCTACGGGCAGTCTACTACTGACATGGACTCATGACACAAGACTGATAACTGACACATCACCCACTGAAATAGAATTCCAATACATGGGTTGGGATTGTGCATCTCTACTTGCCGGAAGGGATATTCCAGTAGCTCCCTTCATGGGCATTGGGCCTGAGATTAGGGACTGTTAGAGCCTGCTCAATTTTTTTGTTTGTTTTATCTGCCTCACATTAAATTACAAAGTAAAAATCTTGCCTGTTCCCATTGTATAACTGCAGTGAACATACTCTTGCACCATGCTACACTGCCTGAGCCGGGTGTAATGTTAGTGAAGCCAAACCCCTTGTCACCAAGGGTGACACCTAACTGAATATCTCATTCCCACACCTGCAAAGACTCTCACAACCTCATGGGTGCACAAAGGCAAATGCTACAGCTGCAGATGGTAGCTTTGTCTATGTTTTTATCTTGGGGCTTGCCAACCATTTACCTGATGCGTGTCTTTGCTTCTTCAGCTTTCCCCTGTATGTGCCAACCTGTATGACTCCACCTTACTAGGGCACAGGTCATTTCTTGATGCAGAGGAAGGCCTAGAGACACCATCTACAATTTAGTGTGTAAAGCTATCAGTGCTTTTGAAGTTAGAACCCATCAGTCACAAGTATTAAGCTAAACAGCCTAACATATAGGATCACAACTATAGAAATGTGAACAATTCTTGGGAGAGGTGCCTTGTGCATGTTCCAAGTCTAGAAGTGACATGGGCCAAAATATAAGACTATTTCACCAAAGATTACTCTATCCACCAGATGCTAGGGCAAGTCTAAATTCCATTCCTTTGAGCTCTGGCCTGGATACAGGTGCTTATTTTCTACCTAGATTTGAGTGCCTTCCCAGCCGAACTCCAAGGCAAACTACTGTGTTAGCATTTTGCCTGTCTTTCCAGCAGGTAGAGTTTTGTTCCCAATTCTGCTGTACAAGGGTGAGAGAAGGGTAGTATAGCCACTTCCATGGCTACAAGGCTATGCAGTGTCAGCAGCTCTGTTTGTGGATACCAGCTTGATGTATAGCTGTCAAGAACTGGCTTCCCTGTGGTGGACCTACTACTGGATTTCAAGTATAAAGTCTAGACTTAATTCCTTTCCCCAACCCTGGATGAGAGGTGTCTCTCCCAAAGTTACTTGGATTTGAGTGAGGAGTGACATGGGCAACTCTTTCTTTGCTGTCTTCAATGTATCTTTTCTTACTATTATAATAAAACCAAGTACTATGGTTAGAACTCCAAGCCCTAGAATCAGAAAATGAGGGTCACAGGAGACTGGGAGATTAAAAAGTACTGAAGCAGAAGTGACATTATTCATTACAAGTACACAGTCCACACATAGCCACATAGGTTGACACAGAGAGAAGAATCTGAGGAAGCAAAGATATAAATGAGGTAAAAGCTGGCAAAGACAAAGACAAAGCTAAAGATGAAGACACTCAACTGTGACCCCAAGGAAACATTATATGCAATTTTCACCAAAGAGACATTTTGCCAGGGGTTGGTTATCTAACAGAATACATCATTGCTTAATCCTAGTTCCCAACTCAGACTTCCCTGGATGTCTAGTATATTTAATCCATACCAGTACCATGTTATATAAGTATTATTGACCCTTATGGCCTTCTGTTCCCTTCATATTTCTTTACTGACACTTCCATTGATAATACATTGCAAATATATATAGATTAAACAAGATCATTATCCATGACACATCCAACTCCTCAAGAGGTAATTACTGTTTTATAAGATTTATTTATTCATGTATTTTATGTATATGAGTATTCTATCTGCATGACAGAAGAGGGCATCAAATCCTATTACTGATGATTGTGAATCTCCATGTTGTTGCTGGGAATTGAACTCAGGAGCTCTAGAAGAGCAATCAGTGCTCTTAGCCGTTGAGTCAACTCTCCATGCCACAATTACTGTTTTATTGTTTACTGTTTCCTCCATACCAGTTTTCTTCATATAAACATACTTTCAGAAGTCTTTTTCTGGGAGTGTATTGTGTATGGTGGCCATGAGAATGTTCTCCTGTAGAAATATAACCTCAGAGAGTGTAGTTGTCAAAACACTACAACTATTTTGCTTGTAAATGCACTACTAGGTTGTGCTGAAGCCATCCCTATTGAAGGGCCAGTTGTAGCAGGGACCCATTCTTGGGGGGGGGTATCTGCATGAGAGACAATGGTCTTTTCTGACAGTCAATTTCTTATTAAAATTCCCCGAGGGCTCTGTAAAATATTTCATAGACTACAGGGAAATCTAATATATCTCCACTCAACCTCAATCCCAGGCAGGTTTCTTGGTCTTGTGGTGAATTTTTGGTTATATAACCACTTTTTAAATCCTTGCATATTTATTCTTGTTTTGTATCTTTGTTTTTTTACCTATTAAGTTTATTTAAGAATTTCATATATGGGCACTATACTTACATCATTTTTACCTTTCCTTCTCTAACTCTTGTGCCCTTACCCCCACTCAAAATAGTGCCATATCCTTTTTAATTACTGTTGATATATGCGATATGCATATACAAATATAAAAATACCTGCTGGTTCCATTTACTCTTGCTCTGGTGTACTTGGCCTTAGGAATTACCACTTGGGATTGGATAACCTATGAGGGGCTCATGCTTGAGTAAAACTGATTCTCTCCCTTGACACTCATTGACTGCCGGCAGATCTTAATCTAGGGGTGGGGTCTTATGAATTTTTTCACATCTAGATTGGTCCTTGTGCTCACAGATAACTACTGTGGATCTTGGAATGTTAAACACACAGGGTTGTTCTTTCAAGGGAAGGGATTCATAACCTGCTGTCTGCTTAGAATTCTGGGAGTGGCCACGGCTAAATAGCCTGGTGTTGTATGGCTAAGGCCAAAACAGATTCTTTCCCTGGTGATTTGTATGGCTATTTTGGCCAAAACAAATTCTTTCCCTGGACTCTTATGTGAACTTATGTGACTTTTCCTTAGTCAATCTATAGAACCTATCTTTATGGAAGGTGTCATACATACTTTATAAAGAGTTTTGATGTAGTCACATCTGTTCTTTATTTAGCTTACTTTGTTCCTCAAGATTGATGCATGCTTTATTATGCACTCAGGACTGAGTTAATTATCACCAGGAAAGTTTTCACCAAATTGTGCTGTGCTAAAATATGCCTAAAATAAATGTCTCAGGGTCAAACTCCTAAAGTTTGAGCCAACATTGGCTATTTAGTTGTGCTGAACCAAACTGCCTTCTTGCCTCCCTGGGATCTTTATTCTGTTCCCATGGTGGTCAAAGAGACCTGCCCAGATGTTGTGGCAACCATACTGTTGAGATTTCATTAACGCAGCTTCCCTATATAGAAGATGTATTGCTTTTAAATCTTCTGGCTCTTGCAATCTTTCTGCTACACCTTTTCGAGTTTGCTTTAGCCTTAGGTGTAGAGGTTGAATTCTAGATGTTTTGGATGGAATTGGGACCACATAGACATATAGTCTCGACATTTCAACCAGTTGTGGGTCATTTTCACACTATTAATTTCTATGAGATCTTTCTTGGCATACTTGCTATTGACATATAGAAAGGTTACCAATTTTTAAATATGATTTTATATTGCAACACTTTGCTGAAACCAGTAATCTTTCTAGAGGTTTTCTTTGGGATTTTTTTAAATCTCTTTGGTATACCATCTTCTGCAAACAGGAATAATTTGACGTCTAATTTTGCTATTTATATCTGTTTAATTTCCTGCTCTTGTTTATTGTTCTCGATAGTGCTTTAAGTATTATATTACAAAGAAACGGGGATAGTAGACTGTCTCATTCCTAATTTTAATGGGATTATTTTCAGTTTTTCTCCTTTTAGAATAATGGATGCTGTGGGTGTGTCACATATAGCCTCTATGATGTGAGATATAACCCCCTCAGTCCTACTTTCCTCAAAGACTTTTAAGAAGCATGTTGAGCTAGACAGTGGTGGCACATGCCTTTAATCCCAGCACTTGGGAGGCAGAGGCAGATGGATTTCTGAGTTCGAGGTCAGCCTGGTCTACAGAGTGAGTTCCAGGACAGCCAGGGCTACACAGAAAAACCCTGTCTCAGAAAAGAAAAAATAAGAAACATGTTGAATCTTGTCAAAGGTCTTTTCTATATCTATTGAGATAATCACATTGGTTTATGTACAGTTATATGATTTATTACATTTAAATGTACATATGTTGATTTATCCCTGAAACCCCAGTAATAAAGCCACCTTGATCCTGTTGGATGATCTTTGTAATGTATGCCTATATTCAATTATTTGCAAGTATTTTATCAAGGATTTTTGCATTTATGTTTATAAGTAATGCTGGCCTGCATTTTTTTGTCTATTTTGGTTTTGGCTTCACCGGCTTCTACTTGGTTTTGGTATCAGAGTCACAGTGGCTTCCTAGAAGGGGACAGAACTGTTCTTTTTCTTTCTGTTTGAGTAATTTGAAAAATTGTAGTTTTTTGAATGTATATTTTTCTGTTGTGACTCCATATGCACCTGGACTTTTATTGGACTTTTATTGGTCAGAAGGTTCCTTATTTGCTCTGGGTCTGTTTAAGTTGTTGGTTTCTGCTTGGATTAAAATTGGTGGTTCGGATGAATTCTTACAAGTCTACATTTCAAACTTAATGGTGTATAGAGTTTTTTTTTTTAATTATTCTCTTATACTATTCTGAATTTCTTTAGTGTCTGTTGTAAAGGATCCCTACTCAACTCTAATTCTGTTATGTGAGTCTTCTCTTTCCTTTGAAAGTTAATTGTGCCAACAGAGTATCAGTTGTCTAAACATGGTCATAGCAGGATATAAAGTGAATACATAAAAAAATTAAGTTAAAAAAAACAAACAAACATAGAATCGTGTAAGAAGATTTCTGAGTGTTTGTGAGAAAACTCTAAGAAACAAAGACACGAGTCTGGTGACCTGTGTTTCTTCAGAAACAAGGAATTGTTCTTGGTTTGTGCTTTTGTGCCCCTCTCAGGTGTAGCACATAGGAGTGAGTTTACAGCAGATTATTCATTCCGAATGGCTATTTTAAATTGTTTATATTATTATTTACTTATATGGAAAAACATTTTGCTTTATGCTGCCTGTAGCCATATGTTGTTTGTACTTGTACAGGTTACTCATGGGGCTCCTCTTAACCCTCAGAATATAAACTGTCTGATGCTTTGAATAAAGGTGGCTATTGCATGAGACTGATTCTGCTTCATTTATCAGCTCTTATCTCCTGGGTTCCACAGCCTCTAGAGTAGTGACAATCAGTCTTGATTATTTTTTCCAAGAGCCAGCTCTTATATGTGTTGATTTCTTCTATTGCCTTTTTTGTTTCTCTTTCATTAACTTATGCTCTGATTTTTGCAATTTCTTCTCATCTACTGGACTTGGGTTTAGTTTGTTCTTGTTTTTCCAAATTCTTATGTCATGTCATTAACTCATTTATTTATGCTCTTTCCTTTTTTTAGTAGGCACCTAGAGCAATAAATGTTCCTTTTAGGATTGCTTTCATTGTGCCCCAGAGGTTTTGCTATGTTGCATTTTCCTTTTTATTTAATTTGGGAATTTAAAATTTTCTTTCTTGATTTCCTCTTTGACCCATTTTTCATTCAAATTTTTAATACCCATGATTTGTATCTTTACTAGAGATTGTTTATTTTTAAACTTTATTGGTTTGTGGTCAGAAAGAATATACAAAGTTATTTCAATTTTTCTTCATTTGTTGAGCTTTGCTTTGTGTCCCAGGATACAATCTATTTTAGGGAAACTTCCATGGGCTGCTGAGTAGAATGGATAGCCTTTAGCCTTTAGTGTTTGGTAGAATATTCTATAAATATCTGTTATGTCCATTTGATTTATGATGACATTTAATTCCAATTTTTCTCTGTTTTTTTTTCTAGATGAACTGTCTATGAGGTATTGAAATCACCTCCTGTTACTGAAATGGGAATAAATTTGTACCTTGACATCTAATACTTTGATTTTGATGAAACTAGATGTACCAGAGGTTGGTACATACATGTTTAAGATTGTAATGTCTTCTTTGTTAATTGTTCTTTTGATCAAAGTGAAGTGCCATTCTATATCTCTTCTGATTAATTTTAGATTGACATTTATATTGTCATATATTAGGATAGCAACAACTTTTTTTTTTTTGGTCCTGTTTGCTTGGAATAATTTTTTTTCATACTTCACTCTCAAGTAGCACCAATCCTTGAAGTTAAGATGAGGGTTTTTTCCAAGAAAACAAAACGATAAATTTTGTTTGTTGATCTATTCAACCAACCTCTGTCTTTCTATTGGGGGTAATTAGGGCCATTGATATTTAAAGTTATTGTAAGGTATGTGACAATTACTGTCATTTTGCTCTTTAATTTTGCTGTTTCTGTTCTTAGTTTTATTTTGTGTTTTGATAATTATAACTTTGTTTGTTTTCTTTCCCAAGTCTCTTGAGTATGCTTACCTATTTCCTCTCTGGTCCAAACATTGCTCCCAGTAATCTCTGTAGTGCTGGACTGCTGGGTATGAGCTCTTTCAGACCGGTTTACATGTTAAGTTGATATTTTTTTTTCATTCAACTATGGCAGATAGTTTTGCTGGGTAAAGTGGTCTGAAGTGCTGTTCATAGTCTTTTAGAACTTGGAATATATTATTCCCAGTCTGCTGGCTTTAAAACTTTCTATTGAGAAGTCAGTACTTATTCTAATGGGTTTGCCTTCATGTGAGACTTGTGTTTTTTCTAGGAGGAAAAGGAGAAAGAGGCATCCCATGATTTGAAGTGAGTTAAAAAACTGTAGGGGAAAGGGGTGTCCTGAGGAAGATTTAGACCAACCATGGAAATGAAACTCTGGACATGTTTCTGAGGGGTTTTCTACTTTAGGTTAATTGAACTGAGAAGACCCACCCTAAATATGAGTGGTTTTATTCCATGGGCTGATGTTCCAGACTGAATAAAAGAGAGAAAGGGAGCTGAGCACCAGTATTTATCTCTATTTCCTGACTGCAGATGCAAGATCTCCAAGTTCCTGATTCCACATCCCTGCACCTTGATGGATTCTGACTGTGAGTGAAAATAAACCCTTCTCTCCTTAAGTGGATTTGTTAGGCATTTTGACACAGCAAAAGACACAAACCCAACACAAAATATTTCCTCTCAAATAGGCAATATATTTGTTCTGAGATGCATTGTTCTCTGAAAACAACAAACAGCAAAACAGAGCACACGACAGGATACTGGCTGCACTTATTAAAGGATGTATTTACTTGCTTCTAGAGTGATGAAAGTCCATCACAATTGGGGGAGTAGGGGTGTTGCATGAAGGCATGGCAGTTGGTGCAGCCAGTATTCTTCAGTAAAGTTTCTTTTATGAATGTGGGTGCCCTCGCATTTGGAGCATAGATGTTCAGAATTGAGAGTTGTTCTTGGTAGATTTTTCCTTTGATGAGTATGAACTGTCCTTCCTTATCATTTTTAATAAGTTTTAGTTGAAAGTTGATTTTTATTTGATAATAAAATGGCTACTCCAGCTTGTTTCTTGGGACCATTTGCTTGGGAAATTGTTTTCCAGCCCTTTACTCTGAGATAGTGTCTGTCTTTGACACTGAGGTCCATTTCCTGTATGCAGCAAATTTCTGGGTCCTGTTTATGTATCCAATCTGTTAGTCTATGTCTTTTGGGGGGAATTGAATCCATTGATATTAAGAGATATTAAGGAATAGTAATTGTTGCTTCCTGTTATTTTTGTTGTTAGAAGTGGAATTGTATTTGTGTGGCTATCTTCTTTTTTGGTTTGTTGAAAGATTACTTTCTTGCTTTTTCTAGGGTGTAGTTTCCCTCCTTGTGTTGAAGTTTTCTGTCTTATTATCCTTTAAGGTTTGGTCTTCTCATTGTGTCCTAGATTTCCTGGATGTTTGGGGTTAGAAGCTTTTCGCATTTTGCATTATCTTTGACTGTTGTGTCAATGTTTGATATGGTATCTTCTGTACCTGAGATTCTCTCTTCTATCCCTTGAATTCTGTTGGTAATGCTTGCATCTATGACCCCTGACCTCTTTCCTAGGTTTTCTATCTCCAGGGTTGTCTCCCTTTGTGATTTTTTTTTTATTGTTTCTATTTCCATTTTTAGATCCTGGATGGTTTTGTTCAATTCCTTCACCTGTTTGGTTGTGTTTTCCTGTAATTCTTTAAGGGATTTTTGTGTTACCTCTTTAAGGGCTTCTACCTGTTTACCTGTGTTCTCCTGTATTTCTTTAAGGGAGCTATTTATGTCCTTCTTAAAGTCCTCTACCATCATCATGAGATGTGATTTTAAATCAGAGTCTTGCTTTTCTGGTGTGTTGGGGTATCCAGGGCTCTCTGAGGTGGGAAAACTGGGTTCTGATGATGCCAAGTAACCTTGGTTTCTGTTGCTTATGCTCTTGCCCTTGCCTCTCGCCACCTGGTTATCTCTGGTGTTAGCTAGTCTTGCTGTCTCTGACTGTGGCTTGTCCCTCCTGCAAGCCTGTGTGTCAGTACTCCTGAGAGACCAGTTCTCTCTGGGAGTAATTTGGGTTTGGAGAACTGTGGCCCAGGGTCAGCTCCAGGGCACATACAGAAACCAGAAGGATCCTGTCCCTGGCTGTTCCTTGGTTCCTGTGTCCTGATGGCTCTGGGTGGGTCCCTCTTGGGGAAGGAATTTGAGCAGAAGTAATTGTCTTACTCACAGGTATGTCAGCACTCCTGGGAGACCAGCTCTCTCCCAGTAGTATTTGGGTATGGAGAGCTGTGGCACAGGGTCAGCTCCAGGCACAGAAAGAAACCAGAAGGATCCTGTCCCTGGCTGCTCCTAGGTTCCTGTGTCCTGAGGGCTCTGGGTCCTATACAGATTTTTTTAAAAGTAAAGAAAAGTCAAAGCAAGACATTTGTAAAAAAGTGATGGAACTCAAAACTTAAGTGAAAAGAGGACAAATAACATGTTTGCTCTCTCGCTCACATCCAAGATTTTAATTTTCTGTTTTACTTGATATATATGTATAGTTGTGGATATAGGCCATGAAACTAGAAAGGAGACTTTGGGAGAAGGAGTGACCTTAAGGTGGAGGAGAAAACATATATCAAAATAGAAGGGGAGTGTGGTTGTGGTTTGAATATGCTTGGCCCATGGGAAGTGGCACTATTAGGAGGTATGGCCTTGTTAAAGTAGGTGTTGCTTTGTTGGAGGAAGTGAGTCACTGTGTAGGCAAGCTTTGAGGTCTCCTATTGTTGAAGCTTGGCCCAAGACCCAGAAGAGAGTCTCTCCTGGCTTCCTGCAAGAAGCCAGCCTACTCCTGGCTGCCTTTGGATGAAGATGTAGAACTCTCAACTCATCTTCCAGCACTGTGTCTGCCAGGATGTTGCCATGCTTCCCACCCTAATGATAATAGACTGAATCTCTGAACCTGTAAGCCAGCTCCAATGAAATGTTGTCCTTTATAATAGTTGCCTTGGTTACAGTGCCTCTTCACAGCAATGAAACCCTAAGCTATCATCAACACGAGGAAGATAACTAGTGGATCAGGGCTGCATGATGAGTAGGGAAGAAAGAGAATGAAGAACATGTAATGGTAACTTTTCATATGAAATAATAACAAAGTAATATAGTTGTGGATATACTCAGTTGCTAGAGTATTTGCTAGCATAAATGGAGCACTGGTTTCAGTCACCAAAATCTCATAAAATGGGAATGGTGGCACATACCTGTAATCCAAGTACTTGTTAGGTGGAGGCAGAAGAATCACAAAATCAAAATCAGCCTCTTCAACACAGCAAGTTCAAGGATATTTTATATGTGTGTGTGTGTGTGTGTGTGTGTGTGTATATATATATATATATATATATATATATATATATATATATATATATATATATATATATATGTATATATATATGTATATATATGAAACTGTACCTTGGAATTAAATTTAATGGGGTTGGAAAGATAACTCAGCACTTAAGAGTACTCCATGTGACAGCAGATGCTGGCGTAGATGTGGAGAAAGGGGAACGCTCCTCCATTGTTGGTGGGACTGCAAGCTTGTTCAACCACTCTGGAAATCAGTCTGGTGGTTCCTCAGAAAAATGGACATAGTACTACCGGAAGATCCAGCAATACCTCTCTTGGGCATATATCCAGAAGATGTACCATCAGGTAAGAAGGACACATGCTCCACTATGTTCATAGCAGCCTTATTCATAATAGCCAGAAGCTGGAAAGAACCCAGATGTCCCTCAACAGAGGAATAGATACAAAAAATTTGGTACATTTACACGATGGAGTACTACTCAGCTATTAAAACAATGAATTTATGAAATTCTTGTGCAAATGGATGGATCTGGAGGGTATCATCCTGAGTGAGGTAAAGCAATCACAAAAGAACTCACATAACATGTACTCACTGATAAGTGGATATTAGCCCAGAAACCTAGAATACCCAAGATACAATTTACTAAACACACAAAACTCAAGAAGAATGAAGATCAAAATGTGGTCACTTCGCCCCTTCCTAGAATTAAGAAAAAAAGCACACATTGAAGGAGTTACAGAGATCATGTGTGGAGCTTAACCAAAGGATGGACCAACCAGTAACTGCAGCAGCCGGGGATCCATTGTATAATCAGCCACCAAACATAGACACGATTGCATATGCCAGCAAGATAGTGCTGAAATGCCTTGATATAGCTGTGGGAGGCTATACCAATGCCTGGCAAACATGGAAGTGGACGCTCACAATCAGCTATTAGATAGAACTCAGGACTCACAAGGAAGGAGCTAGAGGAAGTACCCAAGGAGCTGAAGGGGTCTTCAATCCTATACGTGGAAGAATAACAGGAACTAACTAGTACCCCCAGAGCTCATGTCTCTAGCTGCATATATAGAAGAAGATGGCCTAGTTGGCCATCATTGGGAAGAGAGGTGCCTTGGTCATGCAGACTTTATATGCCCCAGTACAGGGGAACTCCAGGGCCAAGATGTAGTAGTAAGTGGGTAGGGGAGCAGGACGGGGATGGGGGAGGGTATAGGGGACTTTTGGGATAACATCTGAAATGTAAATGAAGAAAATATCTAATAAAAATGGGAAAAAAGAGTACTCCATGGTCTTGTAGAGGACCCAGTTTAGGCTCCCAGAACCTATATAGTTGCTCACAAACTCTTATAACTCCAGTTCCAAGGGAAGTGGCACTCCCTTCTGAATTCTGCAGGCACCAAGCACATACATGGTGTACAAATGTACATGCAGGCAAAACATTACCACATTTTTGTATGTTTGTTTAAACATTTTGCTGAGAGTTCTACATATGGATAAGCAGGCATCAGGAAGACAGATCGAAACTGGAAGTGGCCTGGACTTCTGAAGCCTCAAAGTTCACACCCAGTGACAAACCTCTCCAAACAATGCTACAACTCCTAATCATTCTCCAGAAGTAGAACTCTTGACTATGCATTCAAATATATGACCTTATGGAGCCATTCTTATTCAAACCACTATAGGAGTCCATGAGAAATAAGAAACAAATTGAACCCTGGCTACAGCTAAGCTCACACTTTTTATGAACACGGATAATTCCATGGCCATTTATTGATCTTTAGTTCATGGCTGGATTCCATATAATTGGCACATGGAATAACCATAAATTAGGTTCCTGGAATGTGAAATTAGAGCTATCATAATGCAGGTTGTTAAATGGAAACCTTGAACAAACTCCATTCTCTGCTGCTGTCAAGAGAGTAAAAGATTATAAATGAGCTGGGTGGCAATATTATCACGTCTTTGTTTAATCTCTAGTCTCTGTTCTACATAAATCACGTAGGCCTTGGTGAGTGTATTAGAATAGTGCATACCTAAATTACAAATGGTCCTGCTAGCAGCTTCTGAGGCAAATATGTTTGCCATCTTGTACTGCTATAATGGAATACCTCAGGCCGGGTAATTTGTTAAGAAAAGAAACACATTGGCTCACAGTTCTAGAAATTGAGAAGTCTAATATAAAGGTGAGAGTATTGTTGCTATGTCCTTGTAGAAGATCATCTCCATGATAAGATAAAATGTGAGAAACATTGAATAGCTACATAAAAACAATCACACCTGTAACATCAGTCATTTTCTGCGGTGAAGGGAAACAGTGCTGTGTGCACTAATGTGTTAGCCACTACAAGGAAAAGAAGAAAGGAGAAAACCAGTGCAAGACTAGTAACTGTTTTGGGGATCATGGTGAGAGCAGTATTAATAGAAGTGGTGTAGAGCTCAGATAGATTGGCTAAAGGTAGAATGATAAGAGACATAAGGAAACACAATGGGATCACTCAGAACAGTCTCAACTCACAGGAGCCAAAACTACTGGGCCCTGTAAAACTGGCCCCTCTGTGATTATGGCTTCTATTGGGCAGTCTGCCTCTGATATCAGAAAAAAATTACAGTGAATTGAAGGATTGCAGGATTATACTATAAGGGATGTAGTTAGAGAGGCTGAGAAGGTGTATCATAAGAGAGAGACAGAGGAAGAGCTATCCTATGTCCTTTGGGGAAAGAAGATGATAAAAGGGAAGGATGGAGGAAAGGAAAAGAAAAGAGATACAGTATTAAATACTGAATGGTTATTAAATAAGGGAGAAATTGGGACGTGAATAAAAGAGGAATGAATGGCCAACCAGTGACTGGCCCAACTTGGGATCCATCTCATGGGCAGGCACCAAACCCTGACAATATATACTGATGTCATGTTGTGCTTGAAGACAGGACCCAAGCATGGCTGTCCTCTGAGAGTCTCTACCAGCAGCTGACTGAGACAGATACAGAAATTTACACCCAACTATTGGATTGAAGTCAGGGGATCCCTATGGAAGAATTAGGGGAAGGACTGAAAGAGCTCAAAAGAAGAGTAAACCCATAGGAAGAACAACTGTATCAACTAACCTGGACTGCTGGGAGCTCCCAGACACTGTGTCACCAACCAGGGAGCATACACGGGCTGGTCCATGGCCCCCAGCACATACATAGGAGAGGACTAATGTGTCTGGTCTCAATCTGGTAGAGACTTGATGCCCCAGGGAAGAGGGATGCTGTAGGGGACACACTCCCAGAGGCAAAGGGGAAAGAGAGGTGGAAGAACTCTGTGAGGGTAAATGGAAGGGGGCAACATTTGGGATGTAAATAAATAAAATAATTAATTCATAATCATTTAAAAAGAGAAATGAATGTTAAGGGGAGAGAAGTGTGGCCTGGCCTGTTTGCTAGTCTCTATTTTGAGTTTCTAGGCATTTCTTCCCTGCATCCCTAAAACCTTTGGGTCTTCCTTTTCAAGGTCAGGTAAGAGATGCTAATCATACCTCCAGGAGAGAGTCATCCTTCATCATGCCTTAAGGAAGTGTTGCAAGTACTGTTCTTGCCTCTGGGACTTCCTTTGGGAAACTGGGTATAGATGCTGGTCAGGGGAACAGACAGTTCTTCACAACTTGACTCTCAGATGCTATTTACATCTCTGCACTCTTCTTGTGGCATAAGATTGTGAATGTTGGCCATGCCTCTGTGTACTCCTTCCTGAAGTTGGTTGCATTTCTTGCAACCTGTATCTAAAGTCTGCCTGCAGACTGGCTTTGACCAGGTTGTAGTTCCTGAAAACCATGCACTTGTGTTTCAACCCTCCCCACCCTCCATAATCTAGTTCTACTAAGTTTCAGCATATAGCTATCATTTTTCCAGGTCTCCAGATCACAGAGAGTCATGGGTGGAGAACACACACAAAAAAAGTTCCTTTATAAATGGCATTCTCAGTTTGTTGTAGTCAGGTGATTGGTCCCTAGAAGAGAGGCTTTACTTGGCCTCTCCTAAGGCTGAGGACCATGGGCTTTCTGTCCAGTTTTCTTTTTTTTTTTTTTTTCTACTTTTATTAGATATTTTCTTCATTTACATTTCAAGTGTTATCCAGCTAGTTCCCTATATCCTCCCCCCTCCCGGCCCTGCTCCCCTACCCACCC
>LR749516.1:2320442-2397025 GCA_902729485.2 Mus minutoides | reverse complement strand
GGAGAGATGGCGGGGTGGGTGGAGCTATGGCTGGGTCAGGCCCAGCCTCCGGTCGGGCGGAATTCTCAGATCCTGCCCCTGCAGGCAACTGCTGGCCCACTGCTCCCCAAACCTCCGCTGAAGTCCACTCACGCGTAACCCCGGTGAGATCTTAAAGTCCTGGGGTATGCGAAGCACAGGGCAGGCCCTAGGTGCGACCACTGGGTTCAGAGGAGAGATGGCGGGGTGGGTGGAGCTATATCTGTGTCCAGTTTTCTTTTCCTGCTCCTGTCACTGGGGAGCTAGAAGGATGGCTCAGCAGTTAAGAACACATACTGTTCTTACAGAAGACTCAAATTTAGTTCCTAGCACCAACTTCAGATAGTTCCCAACATCATCTAATTCCAGCTCCAAGGTATCCACCACCCTCTTATTCTGGTCTCTGTGGGCAACTGCACTCATGTACACGCGCACACACACACACACACACACACACACACACACACACACACAATCGATCTATTCATGTGTTTATTTATATTTTTCAAATAATATAAAACAAAAACAAATGCATTAGAATTTAAAAAGGCAAACAAACGAATTGGAAGCCATAAAATATACTCAGAGAACCCGGAGCAGACCCCTGCAGGCCCTGTGCATGTTGATTTGGTCTCTGTGATTTCTTGTGAGCTTTACTTGTTTTAATAGGGCCTTGTTTTCTTGTATACACACACATTTTAAAGAGTCTACATGTCCATGAGTGAAACTGCACTGCAAACATTCTGAACCTGTCTGGCTTAAGCTGTCATTCCCATTGTTTCCTTAGTTTGGTACTTCCCAAACTAAGCCAAGCTCTCTGAGAAGGGTGATAGACTTTCTCTCTCCTGCTTGGTAAACCTTCCTGTTTTATTTTTCCATAAAATATAGAGATTTGAGGCTGGAACTCACCTCTTCTGATAACTGTCATCCAGTTCTCCATATTTTATTCTGGGGAGATTTTAACAAGAATGTGCTTGTGTATCTGATCCAGCTATATTTAACACTGGGAGAAGGGGTGGTGAAGTAGAAAACAGTTAGTCATACTATAATGCACAAAACAGATTTCAAAAAAGAAGATGGAGCTTTTTTTTTTAATTAGATATTTTCTTTATTTACATTTCAAATGCTATCCCGAAAGTTCCCTATACCTTCCCATCCCACCCTGTTCCCCTACCCACTCATTCCCACTTCTTGGCCCTGGCGTTCCCCTGTACTGGGGTATATAAAGTTTGCAAGACCTAGGGGCCTCTCTTCCCAATGATGGCTGACTAGGCCATCTTCTGCTACATATGCAGCTAGAGACATGAGCTCTGGGGGTACTGGTTAGTTCATATTGTTGTTCCACCTATAGGGCTGTAGACCTCTTCAGGAAGATGGAGCTTTTGAGAAGAGTCCCAATCAAAGAATTAACTCAAATATTTCAAATTCAACCTTGGCATCTGAAGTCCTGAAAGAGAAGTACAGACTGTGGGGGCCTGATCTGTGTGGCTATAATTTGGCAACTACTCACGAAGACAAAAGTGCTTGCCAAAAGAAGGGGCTCTGGAAGTGTACACTGGAATCAGAAGCTTTCTTCTGGATTACTTATGCAACAGCTCTTGGGTCACCATAGGTCTCCCCTAAATCTCTTAGTGCCTCACAAACCAACGTCCTCATCTTAACATCTTGCATGTTCCATGGCCTACCAGCTCAGAAACATATGTCAAGTCTCCACCAAGTTACTGACTCAGAGCCAAGGAGAAGGGATCACGGTCTTATTTATGCACAGACCCTCTAAGCCCAACGCTAATGGGAGGCAGTCAGCACTGCCTTCAATCTCATCCCATTTTCTCACTTCAGGTTCCTTATGCACTGGGTGATTTCCAACATGGGTGTCTTACCGACGATGTTCCTGAACACAGAACCTAACATCTACATGCAATCATGGCCTCGCAGTTGCTTATTAAAGCAGATGTCTTAAAGTTTGTAAGGCACTTTGGGGCTATCCCCTCTGCCTCACAAGGCTTTTTGCTGCCACCTTGTGACTTCTGACCACTGAGATAGAACTCTATGCATGTTTCTGTGATAGAGGAAAAGGCTTGGGGTGGGTGTATTTACCCAGTACTTACAAAAACTACTGTTTACAGCAAAACCACAGTGGGGATAGAGGAAGTACTCCAAACAGGAGTCGCATGTAATTCTTTTCTGGCTGCTTCAGCATAAACACTTACCAGTTGCACTTCAACTTACATGTTGATTAAGGCGCTCTTAAGAGGCCTTGTCACCAGGCTTCATTCTTATTTGTGAGAATTTTTCTAGGTTATTGTAATATATCTTGGTCAGGGTTCATCCAAAAATAGATTGTAGTAAAAACTATTGGAGATTCTACTTTAAGGGTGGCAAAATATGAGTGTAAGAGGTTCTAAGTCCCATATCCTGTGCAGATGGTATACTAGTAGAAAGAATGAAATCTACCATGAACAAAACCAAGAACACTTTTTGGCAGGGGGTGGTGGGGGACGTAAGCATGGACACAGCCTGTGGAACAGCAAGGGCTAGGGGTAAGTAAAGTAGTGGGAGAAGGAAAAGACTGTGAGTGACTGTGTGTCCATCTCAGTGGGAGAGAATGCACACATGACATTTGGAGGGAGTTGGGTTTCATATCCAGCACGTGAAAAAGAAAAGATAATGACTGTAAGATAAGCCAGGGATTCCAGTGGAGGGACAAGAATTGTTGGCAATACAAAGGACTGCCTGGTGAGAGAAGATATACCTAGCCCTCAGAGACTTGAAGTTCCAGGGAGTGGAGATGTTGGGTGGGGTGAGTGAGGGTTGTGTGTGGGGGAACATCCTCTTGGAGACAGGGGAGGAGGCATAGAATGAGGAACTGTCCTGTCAGAGGGCAGAGCTGGAGGGGGATAATGACTGAACTATTAAAAAAAAAGATTAAAGAATAATCTTTTCTTTTCTTTTCTTTTCTTTTCTTTTCTTTTCTTTTCTTTTCTTTTCTTTTCTTTTCTTTTCTTTGCCACAAAACAGAACTGGCACCAACAGCCAGAACCCTATGGAGGAAGGTAATGGGGGCTCCATCCGAGGGAGCTCCCCCATTGTAACAATGTAACTGTGACCACAAAGATGTAAAATGGTCCCTAGGACATCCCATGTTGGGGATGAGAACAGCTTGGAGCCCTTGTTCCTGGAGATGACCTTCTCCCCAGGAAGAGAGTTCTATAACCACAGCTAAATCTACATATGTGTATTTCCTAGCTTCTGAATCTTTTCTATAAAATAACTATCCTGATGCAGGAGAGAAAGTAAGAAAGGAAGAATCTTTCTCTCCTTAGTTCTGGCAAAATCTGTCACTGTATCCATTTCCTTTACTAATAATTTTTGTCTTCCAGGTCTCTCAAGAAGGAAGCAAGTCGTGGACCTCATACTCTTTTACTATCAAGATGAGGCTTATAGACATTTATGACTGAGTCCTTGGTGACTGTCCTGGCTTACTATCCTGAGAAGCAGGAAGAGTGACTGAGTGGGAAAGAAACGAGGCTTTGCACAGTGTGGCTCATTCTTATCATCTCAGCACCTAGGAGGCAAGAGGATTTCTAGTCTAGCAAAACAATGAGATCCAAAGTCAGTGGGAGGCGCGGTCTCAAGAGAATAAGGTGAAGAGTGACAGCTGATAACTGTCATTTTCCTCTGATCCTCAGAACTCCACAGATATGCACACAGGCATGTGCATCTGTATACACATCCATATACCAACAACCCCACACATAAAATTATAAACTCTGTGTGTGTGTGTGTGTGTGTGTGTGTGTGTGTGTATGCGTGTGCGTGTGCGTGTGTGTGTGTGTGTGTGTGTGTGTGTGTGTGTGTGGTGTGCTAATATTAAGTTTTACAAATGCCCAAGGCTGGAGTGGATACAGGTAGAGCAATGGGCACTTTCAAGTCTGACTATTAAGAACACAATTTGGTTTGATTAAGAAAACAATTTCCCTAACATGAACTAACTAGTTCCCCTGTGCTCATGTCTCTAGCTGCATATATGGAAGAAGATGGCCTAGTTGGCCATCATTGGGAGGAGAGGCCCCTTGGTCATGCAGACTTTATATGCCCCAGTACAGGGGAACGCCAGGGCCATTATGTGGGAGGGGGTGGGTAGGGGGGCAGGGCGGGGATGGGGGAGGGTATGGGGAAATTTCTGGATAACACTTGTAATGTAAATGAAGAAAATATCTAATAAAGAGAAAAAAAACCAAGTAGATTCTAATAACAAAAAGAAAAGAAAAGAAAAGAAAATGATTTCCCTCTATTAGCTGAAGCTCAGCAAACATCCTGTGTCAGCATTTCAACTCTCTGATCTGTATCCAACAGAAAAGTGTGTCTGTCGGGAAAGGAAATATAAAGAGATGGCCACAGTGGTAAGTGCTGATGATAATAAGAATCCTAAGAGTTCAAATCTCTGCCGGGAGAGCAATGAATGGATGGATTAACAATAACATAGCCAGACTGAGAAGCTTTTACTGATTTACTCACCAAACAAATGGTCCAGTTGAGACATATGAGGAGAAAGAGCCACAAACACCCCCTGCTTGCTATTTCTAGTGGAGGGAAGATGTGGCTTCACACAAAGCCTTTGAACATTTGATCTTCCGAAACCACACAACTCAGTTAACTGCATGGTTTTATGGCAAAGCCATCTACCTTCAGCACTGCCCAGATTTTTATTGCAGTATTCATTCTGAACCTTTGTGCCTCAGGAAGATGCTCAGAAGATCCCTAGAAGAAACATGTTGTCACTGGAAAGTCATAGAGGCTTACATAAAAAATTCTATGTAGTAATGATATATGGATTTAAAGCAGATACAAGACAGTGATCCTATATGTTACAAATTCTTAAAAGAACTTTATCCTTAAAGCCAGAGGGATAACAGTTTGGGTGATTATTCAGCAAGGTAATAAGCTTTCTTTCATTCCTATGGGTGATACGGCACTCATACTTGAAGAGCATCAGAGCCATGGTAACATTCAATGTTCTAGCTAGTGCCCATGTTCTACCAAGTATGAGACACAAATGGATGGACCATCAGATTCTTCTCTTTGTGTATGAAGTGAGTAGTTAAATATGGTACGGTAACAAATGGGGAAGGACTGAGTATGTGGGGAGGAAATGTGCTCTCTAGGTGTTCACTGTGGACTAAATTAACATTCATGTGTTCAAGCTGTAACTACTAATGAGATCTGTAGATAAGGCTGAAAGGAGATGATTATTATTATGTCAGATAAGCAGGGAAGTAAACTAATCCAAACAATTAGTGTCCTAAGAAGAGATGCTGGAGGGCATGTGCCCAGGAAAGTGTTCTATTAACTGAGATGATCCAAATTCAAAAAGAAAGGAAATGCTGCATGAAATTTTCACATGTGATCCTAACCTGCCATGCATATGTGTGTATATTTAGATGGGTGTGAGTGCAGGTAAAGGCTAAACAAGCCATAAAGTTGACCAAGAAAATGATTAAGAAAACCAAGAGAGGGAGGAAAAGGTTCTGGGAAGAGGAAAAGAGTGAGGCCACATGAGTGGCATGGAAGAGGAAAGGAGGCTGGGGAAACAAGTGTGCAGAGAGATGGCAAAGCAAAGAATTCCCTGAGGCAACCTAACATGTCACATGGTTAGTTAAAGAAATAAATAAAGGGAAGAAACAAAGAAAAAAATCTTTTCTACTTATTCTCAGGCCCAACCAGAGAGAAATAAGGGCAAACCTAGCTGTTTATCTGCTGGCCTTTTCTGGACTAGGCTAAGGGTTAGTGCTTCTAAGAATCAGTCTTCTTCGTAAAAATGATTCCTGTTTTATCATCAGAGATCAGTAGACATCACACTCAAGAAGAATAAAACAGGCCTTCCCATGTCTTTCAATCCCAATGATGTGTAGGAGGCAAGCGCTCTCTGCGGGAAGGTGACATTATCCTAGTGATAAAAGAATAAAAGGGCCTGTCAAGTTATGACTTCAACGTGTATAGGGATAAGCAGAAGTCTACATTACAGACATTATGGGTAGTTACCACTTAGAGGAGAGGCCACATGGGAAATCTCTGGGGGCAGACTTTGCCACAACACTAAAAATGTTCCTATTATGAGTGTGGCTTACTATAGGAAAAAATTCTTACATATCTGTACTCTGCAGCTAAATATTTCTCTCTGAAAGGTGCATAGAATATAGAGACCAATCATCTCTTGCAAAGGTACTGAGAATCAGAAGACTATAAGGAAAATCATTTTCATCATCAGAAAATTTTAATTTTGATTTTATAATTGATATCTAACTAAGCACATTAGTAATTATTGGGTATAATTTCATAATTCAATGCATGTGTACTAGGGGTAATTATCAAATTGGGAAAATTAGCATTTTAACTTCCCAAATACTGTGATTTATATGTGTAGCAAACCTTTAAACTCAATTTTGCCCAATTGTTTTGATCTGTATAATTCACTACTGTAGATTTTAGCTCCTCAGTCATTCTACAGGGAGGGCTAGAGGAACTTGCTCATAACTGTTTGGTACCCACTGTTCACTCTCTCACTTTCCATCTTCCCTTGCCTTCCTAACCTCTGATTTCTTCTGGATTTTTCTCTAGTCCTATGTGATCAGCTTTTATTGCTTCCCCCAAATGAAGGAAATCATGTAACATTTATCTTTATATTTGGCTTATTTTGTAGAACATAATGTTTTCCATTTGAATCCATGCTGCTGCATGTGACAAGAATCCATCCTTTTAAATTGATGAATCATATTCAATTGTTTATATGTACCATATTTTTAAGAGCTCGTTGTACTCCTTCAATGCTGGTGGGATTGCAAGCTGGTACAACCACTCTGGAAATCAGTCTGGCGGTTTCTCAGAAAACTGGACATAGTACTACCTAAAGATCCAGCAATACCTCTACTGGGCATATACCCAGAAGATGTTCCAACTGGTAACAAGGACACATGCTCCACTATGTTCATAGCAGCCTTATAGAACCCAGATGTCCCTCAACAGAGGAATGGATACAGACAATGTGGTACATTTACACAATGGAGTACTACTAAGCTATTAAAAACAATGAATTTATAAAATTCTTGAGCAAATGGATGTATCTGGAGGATATCATCCTGAGTGAGGTAACCCAATCACAAAAGAAGTCACTTGATATGCACTCACTGATAAGTGGATATTAGCCCAGAAACCTAGAATACCCAAGATAAAATTTCCAAAACACAAGAAAATCAAGAAAGACCAACGCTTGGATACTTCATTCCTCCCTAGAATAGGGAATAAAATATACATGGAAGGAGGTGCAGAGACAAAGTTTGGAGCTAAAATGAAAGGATGGACCTTCCAGAGAATGCCCCACCTGGGTGGTCCATCACATAATCAGCTACCAAATGCAGACACTACTGCATATGCCAGCAGGATATTGCTGAAAGGACCCTGATATAGCTGTCTCCTGGAAGGCTTTGACAGAAGTGGATGCTCACAGTCATCTATAGGGCAGAACACAGGGTCCCCAATGTAGGAGCTAGAAAGAGTACCCAAGAGCTGTAGGGGTCTGCAACCCTATAGATGGAACAACAATATGAACTAACCAGTACCCCCAGAGCTCATGTCTCTAGCTGCATATGTATTAGAAGATGGCCTAGTTGGTAATTATTGAGAAGAAAGGCCCTTGGTCTAGCAATGTTTATATGCCCCAGTACAGGGGAATGCCAGGGCCAAGTAGTGGGAGTGGGTGGGTAGGGGAGCAGGGCAGGGGGGAGGGTATAGGGGACTTATGGGATAGCACTTGAAATGTAAATGAAGAAAATATCTAATAAAAAATGTGGAAAAAAACCTCGTTGTATGACAGAGGGTGACCATGGCATTAATGTCAGGGTCTGACAGTTAAATCCTCTTTCATCTTTCCCTTATCTATTCTCAGGGTCTTCAAAGCTTTATCAAGCTGTTCAATCCTAAGCTAAGCCATGTCTGCTGCTCCAAACACAGTGTTTGTTCCACCTTAAGGGACAAGGCAAAGAACCACTTGGGGATTTAAAAGCTCTTCTCCAGCTGGTATTGGCTTTCATCTGGATTCCATAGGTGATTAGGGCCAGTGAGCATTTAAGTTCACATATGAAGTCTTATTAGAAACCTTGTATTTTTAAATCACAGTTCTAGAAATCACACACAGAGAGACAGACACGCACATCAGTCAGACAGAGATGTATCCAAGTAGAAGGAACACAGAGAAGCATGGAAGCCGAGGTTAGTGGTGTAAATGAAGAGGACCCAAGCCACAGTGGATGAAGAGGACCCAAGCCACAGTGGATGAAGAGGACCCAAGCCACAGTGGATGAAGAGGACCCAAGTCACAGTGAATGAAGAGGACCCAAGCCACAGTGGATGAAGAGGACCCAAGCCACAGTGGATGAAGAGGACCCAAGCCACAGTGGATGAAGAGGACCCAAGCCAGGAAAGACAGTCCACCTTCTCTGTGCAGCCCAGAGATGATTTTATAATCTCCTTTCTGCACAGCTATAACACAAAACCTATTCTTTTGCTATTGCTAAATTAGCCTCATAGCCACAGTAATCTTTCTTAAATCACTAAAATTAATTTTGACCTCCTTAAGACAACTGCTCTGTTGCATGAAGGATACAGATTCATGGAAAATTCAGTTACTGTTTCCTTACACTCCTGTATCCACGCTCCCTGCTTATTTCTATATTAAATTATCTGACTCAGAGAATCCCACTCTGTAAATTCACTGAGCATTTGTCTCAGCACTGTTAAGAAAGCAAATAAAAAATAAAGAGTATTGGGCCTGGGTCTCAGAGGTTAACAGCACTGACTGCTCTTCCAAAGGTCCTGAGTTCAGTTCTCAGCAACTACATGGTAGCTAACAACCACCTGTAATGGAAGCTGATGCCCTCTTCTGACATGTCTGAAAACAGCTACAGTGTACTCAAATACATAAAATAAATAAATAAATCTGTAAATAAAAATAAAAATAAAAATAAAAATAAAAATAAAGAAGTCTGGCCCTAGCCCATGGGTCACAGAATAGTGGGAACAAATGCATTCTTTTTCTTCCATCCACAGCACAACACACCAGATCTCCCAGCCCACACCTACTCAGTCTCAAGCACACATAGAATGCATGAATCCAAGGGTGGGTGCTGGTGTGGCACGTGTCTTTAATCCCAGCACTTGGGAGGCAGAAGCACATGGATCTTTATGAGCTGGAATCCAGTCCAATCTACAGAACTAGCTCCAGGACAGACAGACCTACAGAGAATACCAATTGTTTTGATCTGTATAATTCACTACTGTAGATTTTAGCTCCTCAGTCATTCTACAGAGGAATGGATACAGACAAAACAAACGAAAACAAAACAGAAAATCATCCCTTCCCCCCCCCCCAAAAAAAACAAAACAAAACAAAACCAACCAGACAAACAATGAAACCAAAAAGATGAATTAGTTAAGCATTTTCTGTGGGTATATGGAAGGAGCCTGGAGGCCAGTTGATTGAGGCACAGATGGCTTTATAGCCTTTCCAGCCGCTCTTTATTCCATGCCTTATCCTTAGAAGGTGAAGGTATTTGGAGAGCCCCTTGTGAAAGCAGAGGGCAAACTGAGCCCTAGAGAATATTGGAGTTCCAAGGCCTGGGGATGTTCAAAAAAAGTAGGGGACAGTTCTCACCTCTAGCATGTGGTGATAGATGTCTGAAATCTATGAAGGCCAGTTACTTAGACACACAAGCATGATGTATGCATAAAAGCTCATCTCACAGCTCTGCCATGCTCAGTTGTGGAGCTTGCCTCGCCGGGCCCACTGAGAAAGTGGGATACTGAGGCTAGATTACTGCCCGGAGGTGCAGTGCTCTTTTTCAAAAAGAGAACTCAGCTTTCTGCTGAATCCTTATGGGGGAATTTTAGGGAATCAGCATTAGTGGGAAAGATGTGGTGATGTCATCAGGGCAGGTAGCTCATGCTTCAGAACTATGTGATGAGGAAGGAAGGTCAG
This sequence comes from Mus minutoides, assembly GCA_902729485.2. Taxonomy (NCBI): domain Eukaryota; kingdom Metazoa; phylum Chordata; class Mammalia; order Rodentia; family Muridae; genus Mus; species Mus minutoides. The sequence continues at coordinate 2,386,977 of LR749516.1, read as the reverse complement.
AGCTGACAAAGCTGAGGGTCCTCTATTCAGCACAGACACTAACTAGCAACACTAGCTTCATTATGTCTGCCTTTGCCCCCACTATAGAAAGGATCCCAGCCTAAGTCTGTATACGTCTTGGAGGTGTGGCTGGCTCAGATGTACCCTGTGTGCCTGACAAGCATGAGACCCTGGGCTCCATTCTCATCGTCACATGGAAAGGTTGCTCTATTTTGGATGTTGATGGTCTCTGTGTTCCTACTTCTTTGACGTTATCCAGATCTTTCTTTTCCTAATGTTTCTTATTGCTGGGTCTTTCAGCCTTGTCTGAAAATGTCAAACTCAAGGCCATGCTTCAATTTACTGAGTACAAGAGGAATGATAATAGCAATCAGAGTGACTCAGCACACTGAAGATATGGCATTGCAAATGCTTTTGCTCTCCTCTTCTGGCTTTTCTATTTCCAAACTTTTGCTTTTAATCAAAGGATAAAACTAAATGTGTATTAGTAATTTTTAATATATGATACAAACCATAGGCATACAGTTCAATTATAAGGCACAGAGTGGCATAAGCAGCACTTGGTTTAAATCACAGACGTTTTGTAATGTACAGACCTTTCCTGTGTCCTTTCCCAGACACAGCATGTGTGTATATACATGTGCCATCTTTTTCTACCCTCTCTTAAATGGTGTCACATGAGATCATACTCTATTGCCGTTGACATGCTATTTTGCTCACTCTAGTGAAAGTCATTTATCTTGGTGTGAACAGCAGTAATTTCTTCAGTTTTATTGCTGCAAAACTTCCATCTCATGAATGTTTCAGAACAACCACATTCTAATGGCAGGTAATATAGTCCTTGTCACAGTATGAGGCACACTGACATTCTCAAAGAAACAACATGTGAGGGTGAATTTACATTTTGATTTTTTCCTATATGCATTTAACTGTATACATTTTGACAAAAATACTTGAGAGCCACAGAGTAATTATTATGTCCTCTGTTCATCGTTCAGTTCATTTGCGTCATTTGAGGTTGCACAGGAAGTAATGTGTGTGGCACTCTACCACAGTGCTGAGCAATGTGACGACCAAGATAGCTACAGAGCAACTCCAGGCTGGTTAGCACATAATGTGAGGACACTGGACAAGGGGATGACTCACTTCCTGGATATGATGAGCCATAATGAAAACTCATCTTGCTACCTAGAATGGCACTTGATTTAACATTGTATTTTTTTCTAGAACCTTCCTTCCAAGTAATATTTTTTCAGTTGACTGCAGGTTACTGAAACCATGGAAAGGAAAACTGCTATTAGAAAATAGAAAACTGCTAATAGAACTGCTATTAGAAAAGCTATTGTAGAACCACTTTGCCAAATGCTGCATTAGATAATTATTTTGATGGATATCTTGAATCTTAAAAAATAATTTAGAGAAAACTGACATTTTATAGTTCTGTTGCCCAACTAATGTACAAAGGATATCTCTCTGTTCATGGACATCAACATTGGTATCCGTGTTTGTTTGCCAGAGGCTATAAGTGTAAGAACAAGGTGTTCCTGGGCTCAGTTTCTTCACTAGGCTCTGAGGAAAAATCATTTTATGCCTCTGGGATAAATTTTGGCCACAGTTTGTTTGTGTCCAAATTTTCCCAAGCTGGACTGAGGCCTTGCCATACTTCCAGATTTACCTAATTCCAACTTGCACCTATATCTTAAGTTGATTTTTTTTTAATTAGCACCCCAATTTTGAGTAGCAAATTTTGTTTTAGCTTACTTGGTCTGCTGTAACAAAGCTCTATCACAGAGTAGGGAAAAGACATGAGTTGGTTATCTTTGAGTCCAGGAGGCTAGAAATATGAAATCTTAGCAGGGATGGTTCCTTCTGGGTTGTGATAAGAATTGGTTTTGCTCTTGCTCCTTGTTTTCTACATAGATGGCTATTTCTCCCTGTGATCTTACCTTCAGTGTTTGTCTGTCTCTGTGTTCTAATTCTTCGTCTTTACAAACTCTAGGGTCAATTCTAAGTAAATCCCCTGAAGTTCTTAGAGCTGAAATGATTCTATTTCCAAAAGGCTCATTCTGAGGATCTAAGAAAGACCCTTGTCATAAGCAGAAGCACCATTCACCCTACAACAGTAGTACCTCTGAACAGTTTTACCACCTTTTGCATTATATTTATTTTGTGATTTTGCATCAATCATCGATGTACTGTCTCCCAGCTCTGACTGCATACTCTATGAAAACACTAAATTAAGCCATCTTTTTTTCATGGACGATATTAAACGGCCCCAGTAGAGGGCAGTGGAGGAACACAGAAAGAAGGTGAGATTGTCTTCCCTTTCTAGCAGTAACAGTGATTCCTTGATGAAGATTTGTAGCGATTTGATGTCCCCCACAGCCACTGGTCCAGAACAGAGGATCCCTCATAGAAACATTGTAATGTCTATGTGAAAGTAATTAGCAGCCCTCTCAACACACAAACAAGAGAACAGCAGCCTGTTAACTTTGAGCCCTCCAAAGAGCTGCCTTTTCCATTGTCCCCACTGATATCAGCTGCACCCTGGCTCATACTGCTTCTCTGCCAGAATTATGCCTTGTACCGTAAGCGATCTAATCTCCCACAGTGGTTTTCCTTCCTTCTATCCTCCAGCACTAAGTGATAATTTAGCACTTTCTTTCAGCTTATTATTACTCAGGATCATAGCTTAATTATATGAGTGAAAGGCACCCTGATGAATCTGCTATGTATGCCTGATTAGGCCCAACCACTATTTTTGATACTTTAGTTAGAATACATTATTCATTTTTCATTACTTTTAAAACTACAAATAGGTTTGCAAGTTACATATGTATGTAAATATATGTATTCATATATATTCATTTATATAAATGTGTGTATTTGTATATATACACACATTCATTCATATATATTATCCAGTTGCCATGTTTTGGTTTTATTCCAGTGCTAGGATTTAAACCCAGGACCTTGTACACAGTAGGCAACACTACCACTAAGCTACTTCCCCAATTGAGAAAACATATGTTAAGAACTTAAATGTAGAATATTTTTGTTATAGCATAGTCAATAGCAACAGTATGAATAATAACAAATTTGTTTCTCCTCTGCAACCTTATACTTCCATTAATCTTCTCATTCACTGAGCTAAGATGTACAAAAGAATTGTCAAAGGGAATTCCTCAGTTTCAGAAGGAAAGCTTTTACTATTTGACTATTTTGTATGGTATTGCAGGTTTCTGTTTGCTGGTTTGCTGGTGATTTTGAAATTAGAACCCAGTGCTTAGAGCCTGCAGGCAAAGCTCTATCACCAAGCTGCACCTTAGCCTTTTTTTTTTTTATATAGATTTTTAGCAATTTGTGGAGAATATAGAGTTCCTTTCACTTCTTAGGGATATGAAAAGCTTAAGATTTAAAGGTAGCTTGAGATTTGTTAATTTTTATTATTTATTATTGCTTGAGATGATCTCCATGTTATATTTGGCTAACATAGTGGGTTTTAATATGATTTTGTTAATGATCAGCCTTTGGCTATGACATATCCCTTTATCTGCATGTTAATGAGTTTTCCAGCTAATAATTCTCATCATCAGTTTTCATCTATTTCCCTTAGTTTGGCAGACCTGGTCTCCTGTCTTCATTTGTCTGGAATATGCATATTGTCATTTTTACTATATGCTACAAATGTAAATTGAGTCTCCTTTCCTGTGTCATTTCGTTTTCTTTAAGATTTGATGAGCTCATTGAGATTTGGTAGTCATTTCACTTTTGGATTCCTTGGGGGAAATTATTTTTATTGTTCATTTATTCCGATTGCTATTAGTCAGTGCATAGTTCTTCTATATTTTCCTGAGTCACCTAATCTGTATTTCTAAAATCTCTGCCATTCCACTGAAATTTTGAAATAATTGGATAAATGTTGCACATGGTCTTTTTATTACAGTGAAAGACTGCACTTATAAAATCTAAATGAAATATGAACATGCATATGAACATGGACATGCATAGTCTTCAGTCATCTTTCAAAAGATGTAGCTATCTTTTCAAATCTGGGCTCAATCAGGCTGGTGACACAAAGGAGAAGCCTTATCTTTTGAAACTAACTGTAAAAGGCAGTTTCCCCTGGCCTGCGGGGGCACAGTCACCACAAATTGGGTGTTTGACATGTTGTGTGCCTGATCTTGCTCTTTGTCAAATGCATATTCCTTTGCTTTGACAGTTAATTTTTATAAAAATATAGACCAGGCATTGCCACAAAATAGTCCTTGTATATAGTGTTGAATATAGGGTCCAACTCAGGAGAAATAAATGCCATTTAAATCTGCAGACTTCCAATCAAGTGACATGGAATATTACTTATTCACCCCATTCTTTTGCTCTTATTTAATTGAATTACTTTCTACTCGAAGACAATTTATACAGTTTATTGATTTTGCCAATAAATATGTATTTTGAGATGGTAGTGATATTTTTGGTTATTTTCATTGAAGTATAATTTCAAATCCATATATTTGTCTCTTCTGTAAACAATGTGCCTAAATAGCACTGTTGTGCCCAGATTTCAAAAACCCCAAAGAGAGACCAACCACCAGGAAGCACAACTCCCATGCAAGCACATAAGATTATTTATTCAAGCTCAAGTTTGGGTCACAAACCTTCCCTGTGCAACAGGTTAGGAGAGTGACACTTGGCTCTAGGGGCTTAGGGTTTATATTCGGAAACGTTTGCAAGCTGGGGCTCTCAAGGCTTGGCATTACATGATTGGGTAATGGGTAAAGGAATGTTAACCTTCAAACTGATAGCATTTGTTCAAAACACAAGGGGAGAACTCACATCTAAAAAGAGGTATCTTGACCTGGGAAAGACTTATGCTTTCTTAGCCCACTCTGTTGTTATCAGTTAGCTACAGCTGCTGTGTCTCTTTTGCTACTGTCAGGGACATTTCGTGATTTTTCTCAGACCTTAAGGGTGGAGGTCCTATCACTCCAATGACAGCAGCTTAAAATAGAGTTTAGAAGACAAGATGAAATCTGTCCTGCTGCTTTCTGCCTCTTCAGCACTACCCAACCATCAAGAAAGAACCGGGTTTCCAACCTCCAAATCCTTTAGAGACAGACACCCATCACCAGCTGCTTGCTAAGGATCCCTGCCCTTCTCTTGCTCTCCACATCCTGCTCCAAATTTCCCTTTCCCCTCTTTTGCCTTAGCTCTAAAACACTTCAGAAGACAACCATCCAGTCAGTCTCCCAAATCACTACCTACCTGTCCTTCTAGCTTCTGTGTGGTCTGTATCTTTGGTTCCTGCCTCAACACAAACATTTCTCAGCTCTTTTCATACAGCAGTTTCCTCCAAGATTGAAATACTCCATCCTGCAGTAGAGTTAAAACCAGAAGGTAAACAACCCCAAATAATAAGAGGAAGTTCCTGAAACTGACAAGATTCTCTAGGTCTCTCCCTCCCTCCCAAGAGTATAACAAAAAGACTGATGTGAGTCGCTGTCAGACAACCTACTAGCAAAGAAGACTCTGAAACCAGACCAGCTGCCTGGCCTGAAAGAAGCTAGATCAGCCAAGCTGTCAGGAAGATGTTTAGATCAACTGAGTCACTTGGAAAGGCCAGTCTCCAAGTCTTTGAGCTGCCTGTAGGCTAGAAGTGTTCTCTGGTATCCACCCCCATCTTTTGTGAGAAGTCTGGTTGACTGTGATTTGTGAAAGCAGCTGTGTCTTTTAGACATTTTTGCTCCTGTAAGGAACCCCTCACCCATATTCATGTAAGTAACCCCAATAAATTCATAGCTAAGCCAGGTTGGACTTTGGCAGTATTCCTACTTTGGTCTGATACAGGATTCCCATCTGGAGTGTAAAGATACATGTGGTGTCTCCCAGGAAAAGTCTTGCCACATACCATCTATCTCTCCCTTCACATCTCCATTCACTGATACTACCACAGTTTAAAGCCCTGTGCTTTACCTATTGCTATTCTGCTTTCCATTCTGTATTCTCTGCATTTTCTGGTGGCCCTAGCCTGTGTGCTCATTTTCAGAAACCTCTATTTCATCCTGCAATATCACTGGAAACCCTTATCCAAAACGTAGGACATAGTTTTGCTCTACTGTAGTATCATCACTGACTACTCAACTCCTGTCCAAAGGATGAAAGCAAGCAAAGAACTACAGTCTGCTAGGAGGATCTGTGACCCAGTCCTAGCACTGGGCTCCTAATTTACCAAAGGCCTCACTAACATGCCAGAGTCTGAGATCTCCCTGGGGTCCTGCAGTCATGTGTACAACACTGCTCACAGTCCACTATATATTTGTCTATTCTGTGCACATCAACCTATGACAGCTTGTTAGGCAGACAGCAATATCCGGATCCCAGAGGCAAATCTTGACTGCCAGTGTTTCCATATGAAACATGATGTCCCCACTGACAGCTACAGTATTCACTACTCACGCATGAGTCACTGTTCTCCTAATAGAAAATAATCTCCTGGTAGCCATGGTGACAGCTCTGCAGTTGCCAACATTCAGGCTACTACAGTGAACAATAGGATGTATGATTTCCTGAACACCCTCTACTGTGTCAGAGATCAGCAGGAACCCTACCCCATAAGAACAGGGGAGTAACTGAAGCCAGGATGAACTGGGATGCCTGTGATCTGCACCACAGTATCTGAAGATATATCCTCCTCCTAGCCCTTGCTTTTCAGTTACAACTCACTCACACTACACTCTTTCCAGTGCTCCTTCATATTGTCCATTGTCCTCGGGTGTCTGTCTCTGATGCATCACCATCTCAAACACCAGTATTCCCCTGTCCCAGAGGAGAATAATTGAAGGTGGACAAAGAATCAATACCTGGCTCCTGAGAACAGCAAGCACCTTCAGACACTGGCATGACACAGGGTACAAAGGCAATGCTTACCCAGAAACTAGAATGCTGGTACCTGACACAGTCTTGTTCCATGTAATGGAACATTATAGACAGAATATTCATGATCTCTCACAGTCCAGAGTTTATGCCCAATTCATTAATGAGATAGTATTAAAAGGTAGACTCCTTGGTTGTGAATCTTTGTGAATTTAAGGCAATCAGCCTCGTCTACATAGTGAGTTACAGACCAGCAAGGTTCTATAGTGAGAACCTATCTAAATACAAACAAACAAACAAACAAATAAGATTCGTCAGAGGTAACTTAGGAGTCTCTGGGATCTGGCACCCTGACCACCCAGTTATCACCCAGTCCCAAACTGAGGGCTCTGAGTTGGCCCACCCCAAAATCTATGTAATCTAAGAACTGTTGGGACATATGAAAGGGCCAGTCCTAAGCATTGTGTGTCAATGGAAAGTGTAGGCATGCACACTATACCAGGACCACTCAGGGTAAGAAAGTGCTGACTGCTCTTAAAAGCACTTCTTCAACAGACTACACCTGACTTGTGGTCCAAAGACTAATCCATAGGAAAGGACATGTTTTTTTAGATATCCTGAACCAAAACTTTAAAATGTTTTCCTTATTTCTGAGGGTAAAGGGGGAATCCCACATTAAAGATGACTTTTCCTGTACTGGGGATGCAGAACTTGTCAACCTATAAGGCTATGGCTTCTATCTGACATTTCAGCAGTGTGGCCACCAGGTGGCAGCATAATCCTAAGCATTGTGTGTCCTAGAGGCCACCGCTCTTTTCCTGCATCCTTCATCAATCTCTGATTAACTCTCAGGTTTGGCTCTGTAGACTATTCACACAGGCTGCAGCAGCAGCTATTTAATGTCTGGAAGACTGTGGTGGAGAAAAAATATTTGACATCTACTCAAGGTCCCTAGGCTTGGAGTCTCCACAGAAGCTACAAGGTTCCAGTAGAAGCCTAAAGTGAGATAGATCAATTAGGCCTGTCAAAGTCCTCTGGGTATTTGAGGCACCGAGTGGCCATGGTGGAGGTGGCACCCCACGACAGTTCTGCTTCAGGGACATTCTCTACACTTAGAATATGTGGTTGGCAGAAGAGGCTGAAATCTAAAGTACCCTCTAGTCTAAGTCCAGTCTTCTGCACTGCATAGTCCATCCCCCTGAAGAACAGAAGGACTGGGTCCCTTGGCTTCTAGAAGTTCTGTCAAGAGACTGCCCTTTGGAAATCCCCATTCACTGAAAAAGAGCAGTCATGTACAATGACTTCATGAAGTCAATGACTGTCATGTTAGGAAGCATAAAAACCTTATCCTGAGCTGGATTTCAAGAAGGCCATCTCAGTCGTAGAGTTCTCAGTGAGGTCAGCTGGCCCTTGTGCAGGTGTTCGCCCTGACTAGTTTTATGGACCTTGACACAAGGTAGTATCATTTTAGAAGAAGGTCCATCAGTTAAGAAAGTTCCCTCATAATACTGGCCTCTGGAGAAGCCTCTAGGGCACTTTCTTGATTGACAATTGATATAGGAGGGCCCTGGCAAGGGTGATACCACCCTTGTACTAGTGGTCCTGGGGTCTATAACAAAGCAGGGTGAGGAAGCTATGAGAAGCAAGCCATTAGAAGCACCTCTCTGTGACCTCACATCAGCTCCTGCCTCCAGGACCCTGCTCTGTTTGAGTTCCTGTCCTGACATCCTTCAATGATGGATTGTAGTGTGAAAGTATAACCCAATAAACCCTTTCCTATCCATCTTGTTTTTTCATTATGGTGTTTTGTCACAGCAATAGAAACCCTGAGACAAATTGTTTGGCATCTCCTATCTACTCCTGCATCTTTTCTCACAAGTCTTGAGGGGGGGGGCATCTGCCAATAGCCCTTTGCCATAGATAAGTTCTAATTCAGAGTCACCTTCCATGGGGGAAGCTAATGTTACCTTTGTTTTTGTTGTTGTTGTTGTTGTTTTTATTAGAGAGTTTCTTCATTTACATTTCAAGTGTTATCCCAAAAGTTCCCTATATCCTCCCCCCCCCGCCCTGCTTCCCTACCCTCCCACTCCCACTATTTGGCCCTGGCATTCCCCTGTACTGGGGCATATAATAATGTTACCTTTGTTTTGCTTGGGGGTAAATTTGGGGAGTGGAGAAAGCCATGGGCCAATGAAGTCCAGAGTGAGTCTGTGCTGTCAACATGGATACGTCTAAGGCTCAGAGAGGCATGCCATAACCTTCCTAGAGGACCGAATGCAAGTATTGACAGTGTGCAGAAAATGTTCACAAGAGCTTCCTCCCATGGGATTTTTACAGCCTGAATATTGCTCCTACCCCCACCACTGGATATTTACAGTATAACATCTGCTCCCTACAGAGACTGCTCCTGCAAAGATTAAATAGACCTGTCCCCATTGATACAGCTGTATAATATAACCCCTGCTTCCTCTTTTATCTGTATGCAATAACCCTGATTTCTTGTCCAGATGCATGCAATAATCCTGTCTCCCTTCTCAACTATATATAATAAACACGATGAGCTTACAGTGTGCCTCAATCTTTCCAGCTGGGAGCCGGGACCACTCAATGCCGGATTCCTGTCGTTGTATCTATCTGATTTGTCTTCATTCCTTGGATGCCCCAGTCAAGTCTGTCCCTGGAGACATGCTGGATGCTGCAGATAAACCAAGGCTATTTTGAGTCTCAAATTTTAAGTAAAACTATATAATTCTAAAGGCAATAGTACCCAAAGGCATGCTGTGCAATAAATGAACAAGCCCCTCATGAGCAGACATGTTTGCCTTCTTTCTTACTATATCACTAGGGCCTCTATGGTAGGCCCTATAGACAGACACTTATCCAACGATCAAAAATGCTCACCTGTAGGTGACAGAAAAAAGCAGAAATTCCCTCAGATGTCTCACAAGAGGCTACTGAGGTTAGGTCATGGTCCTTTGCAGTGGACAATGAAGTTGGTCTGGCCTAGCTGTCTTGAAAGGCATGCTTCATAAGGTTTTCAGTTCCAGCTGTGATTTTTTTTCCAGTTACTTCCTAGATTGTATTATTGGTTAAAGCACACTGAAATCTATGAGTTATTTAGAAAAGGTCTAAATTTCCCAGGTCTGCTGGAGAGCTATCTGAACCTCAGAGTATATCAGAAGTAAGCAAGTATCCTAATACTAATACTAATACTCTCCCAAGGCTTCCACAATTCCAATGGCTCTTACATACCTATATTCTTTAAGACTTTCAGGATTTTGCTTCTGTATGGTTTTGCTTTTAGAAAACTAAGATAACTTTTACTTAATATTAAAAGCCATAGATGAAAATGTGTTTTTCATCTCTTTTGAGTGCACAAAATTCATTTTCTCTAATTAACACATTTATTATTAATGTTTTTTTACTTATTCACTTTACATCCTTCTCACTGTCCAAATCTCAGTCACCCCCTCCTCTTCTGAGCAGGTAGGGGCCTCCTGGGTATCCCCCTACCCTGGCACATCAAGTCTCTGTGAGACTAGGCACATCCTCTCCCACTGAAGTCAAGCAAGGCAACCCAGCTAGAAGAATATATCCCATGTACTCAAGTGATCGCTCATGCTGGAGAGGATGTGGGGCAAAGGGAACACTCCTCCATTGCTGAGGAAAGTGTAAACTTGTACAACCACTTTGGACTTCAATTTGGCAACTTCTGTATGTTTTTATTCACCCATTTTTTGCTATAAAGGTAACATTACATTTTTTCATTGTTTCTTTATGAGAAGTATACTGTTGTGTAGTTGCAAATTATCAAAACCCAGCTAATTTTATACAAGAATAATTTCTGGAGTTGGGGGTAAAACTTGGTAGTAAATACCTTGTCTAGTATTTCCAAGGATCCCTGTAATGAGAAGCAACTACCACCACTGCCACCTGAATCACCCTCCTCCCTTGGGAATAATGACTAGAAATGGAAAGGGAAATATAAATCAATATTTTTGTTGCTTAATATGCCTCAGCAGCTCCCCAGGCATTTATTTCTTCATCTAAAAATTACTCGACAACTCTATGAGGCAGTATGATCTTCATTTTTAAAAAGAGAAGAATATGGCAATGAGTAATCATCCTGAGGTCATAGAGCCAGGATGAAACAAAAAATTCACACTTTGTCCAAGGTACTAGTTGTGTCCACAGAACAATCAACTCAACATATTATCCTAGATCATATGGGCCTGATAATATTGTATTTTCTACAATTCTGTCTTCTGAAAGTCAAGTACTTCAACTGAAATTTCAGGATTTATGTACCCAAAACTATAAAAACTGTTAAGAGAAAAAAATTAAAATACATGAATTAATAAGAAGTCCTAAAATATATACATATACGAAATGATCTTAAATTGAGCTATCATATAGAGGATGACAATATCCCAACTAGACATCATATGCAACCAAATAAACTGCCCATTCTAGGAATGGGGTACATATGTTTTTAAATCAAATTGGCCAAATAGATCCAAAGATCCTTCACCACAAACATTACAGACTATTGCCAGTGATATGAATTATCCTTCACAATCTATTGACCTATTGCAGAAGACATCTTGTACTTATGTCATCAAGCATGGAGAGACCTAACTGATACTCAACTGGAAGCTTTGGCTATACTGGCTAAGGTTCATAGTGGTACAAAGCATTATGCATGTTACTGGAAGGGAAAATATTCATTAGTCAGTCTCACCTAACTACAAACCGTATGACCTACTTACAACCGGGACTTGCCTACAAGATATGGCTACTGGTACAATAGAGGTATGAAAGTTACAGGAGTAACAAAACTTTTTTGATGGATTTTGAGACTTGGATCATAAACCCATAAATACCTGGGGATGTTAATGAAGCCAAGAACCTCAACCTAACATGTCATGAGTCCTAGGGAAAACGTATTGCTATTATTCTGCTAAATTGACATATCAATAAAATGGCCCCTACTAACATACTACTATAGACTGGTGACACACTCAGTCCTCACACAGAGAAGCATCTTTTTGCAGTAGATGGTAATTAACACAAAGATCCACAAATAGAAAACATGAAGAGAGTGAGAGATTTTGGTGTGCTTGGCCCTAAATGATAAGTTTATATCATATTCCTTTTCTCAAGGATCAGGAATTTATATGGCAGAGGGGGTGAAAAGATTGTAAGAGCCACAAGTGATAGATGACTTCAAAGAAACTGTCTTTCAGACACAACAAGACCAATTCACATTTGAGCTCATAAAGACCATGTCAGCATATACAAGATTGGCATAAGCTCAAGTTTCAACAAAGTCCCAGGATGGAAGAATAGAAGTAGGTACTAAGTTCTATCACTAGCCAAGAAGCTATTTATAATTAATATCAGCTGAAAGATGGAAAAAATAGTTTTCCCCTCAGTGGAGTGACACTAGGTGCATCACACTCCAGGGTATGTCACATACCCATGAATAGCTGGTGAACATAAATAGGAATCCATGTTTGTTTGTTTTTTAAGAGAAAGAATATAATTTTGGGCTGGCAGGAAGGTGGAGAGTGATGTGGGAGGAGCTGGGAAAGAAGAAAGAATATGATCAAAATATGCTGTATGAATTTTTTTAAATGAAAATTTAACTTGGTGGGGAAAATGTAATATTGTTGTTATGCTAATATTCTCCAAAGTGATTTAAGGATTAAATGGAAATCCTATAACAGCATTAGCTTGTTTCTTTGCAGAAATTAACAAAGGAATCCTTAAATTATAAGAAAATTCAAGGGACCAAGATTATATAGAATAAAGTTGATAAAGAGAATAGTTGAATATAAACAAACTCAAGGACAAAAACCACATGATCATCTCGTTAGATGCTGAGAAAGCATTTGACAAAATCCAACACCCTTTCATGATAAAAGTCTTGGAAAGATCAGGAATCCAAGGCCCATACCTAAACATAATAAAAGCAATCTACAGGAAACCAGTAGCCAACATCAAACTGAATGGAGAGAAGCTGGAAGCAATGCCATTAAAATCAGGGACTAGACAAGGCTGCCCACTTTCTCCCTACCTATTCAATATAGTACTTGAAGTCCTAGCCAGAGCAATTCCACAACAAAAGGACATCAAGGGGATACAAATGGAAAGGAAGAAGTTAAAATATCACTGTTTGCAGATGATATCATAGTATATATTCGGGACCCCAAAAATTCCACCAAAGAACTCCTAAACCTGATAAACAGCTTCAGTGCAGTAGCTGGTTATAAAATTAACTCAAACAAATCAATGGCCTTTCTCTACACAAAGGATAAGAGCACTGAGAAAGAAATTAGGGAAACAACACCCTTCACAATAGTCACAAATACTATAAAATACCTTGGTGTGACTCTAACTAAAGTAGTGAAAGACCTGTATGACAAGAACTTCAAGTCTCTGAATAATGAAATTGAAGAAGATCTCAGAAGATGGAAAGATCTCCCATGCTCATGGATTGGCAGGATTAATATAGTCAAAATGGCTATCCTGCCAAAAGCAATCTACAGATTCAATGCAAATCCCATCAAGATCCCAACTCAATTCTTCACTAAGATAGAAAGGGCAGTTTGCAAATTCATTTGGAATAATAAAAAACCTAGGATAGCAAAAACTATTCTTAACAATAAAAGAACCTCTAAGGGAATCACCAAGCCTGACATTAAGCTGTACTACAGACCAATTGTGATAAAAACTGCATGGTACTGGTACAGCAACAGACAGATAGATCAATGGAATAGAACTGAAGACCCAGAAATGAACCTACACACCTATGGTCACTACTAGAAACTGTTCCCTCGATTTTGGTAGGTCACCTTTTTCCTGTCGTAAAAGTTGTTTACCACGACCGTGTTGACCGCCAATAGTACATCTTCTTACCCTTAACTGGGTAAGAATAGGGGAACATGTTTCGAATTCAGATTCACCTAGTTTCTGGAGGTGTATTTTGGTCTCTGTGACTTTTTTATAGAGGAGAAAGTTGGGAAAACCCTCGAAGATATGGGCACAGGGGAAAGATTTTAAACAGAACAGCAATGGCCTGTGTGGTAAGATCAAGAATTGACAAATGAGACCTTATGAAATTGCAAAGCTTCTGTTGTGCAAAAGACACAGTCAGCAAGACAAAAAGGCCACCAACAGATTGGGAAAGGATTTTTACCAATCCTAAATCTGATAGGGGATTAATATCCATCATCTACAAAGAGCTAAAGAAGCTGGACTCCAGAAAAACGAATAACCCCATTAAAAAATGGGGTACAGAGCTAAACAAAGAATTCTCAACTGAGGAATTCCAAATGGCTGAGAAACATCTGAAAAAATGTTCAACATCCTTAATCATCAGGGAAATGCAAATCAAAACAACCCTGAGATTCCACCTCATACCAGTCAGAATGGCTAAGATCAAAAATTCAGATAACAGCAGATGCTGGCGAGGATGTGGAGAAAGAGGAACACTCCTCCGTTGCTGGTGGGATTGCAAGCTTGTACAACCACTCTGGAAGTCAGTCTGGCGTTATCTCAGAAAATTGGACATAGTACTACCAGAGGATCCAGCAATACCTCTCCTGGGCTTATACCCAGAAGATGTTCCAACTGGTAAAAAGGACACATGTTCCACTATGTTCATAGCAGCCTTATTTATAATAGCCAGAAGCTGGAAAGAACCCAGATGTCCCTCAACAGAGGAATGGATATAGAAAATGTGGTACATCTACACAATGGAGTACTATTCTGATATTAAAAAAATGAATTTATGAAATTCTTGGGCAAATGGATGTATCTAGAGGATATAATCCTTAGTGAGGTAACCCAATCACAAAAGAAGTCATTGGTTATGCACTCACTGATAAATGGATATTAGCCCAGAAACTTAGAATATCCAAGATACAATTTGCAAAACACAAGAAAATCAAGAAGGAAGACCAGCGCGTGGGTACTTCATTCCTCCTGTGAATAGGAAACAAAATACCCATGAAAGGAGTTACAGAGACAAAGTTTAGACCTAAGGTGAAAGGATGGACCATACAGAGACTACCCCCCCAGGGGGGATCCATCCCATAATCAGTCATTAAACTCAGACACTATGGCATAGGACAGCTAGTGCCTAATTAAAGGACCCTGATATAGCTGTCTCATACAGAAGTGGATGCTCATAATCATCTATAAGATGGAACACAGGGCCTACAATGGAGAAGCTAGAGATAGAACCCCAGGAGCTGAAGGGGTCAGCAACCCTAGAAGAGGATCAACAATATGAACTAACCAGAACCCCCAGAACTCGTGTCTCTAGCTCCATATGTAGCAGAAGATATCCTAGTCCGCCATCATTGGGAAGAGAGGCCCCTTGGTACTGCAATCTTTATATGCCCCAATACAGGGGAACGCCAGGGCCAAGAAGTGGGAGTGTGTGGGCAGGGGAGCAGAGCGGGGGGAGGGGGGAGGGGACTTTTGGAATAGCATTTGAAATGTAAATTAAGAAAATATCTAATAAAAATGGGAAAAAAAGAGAATAGTTGAGAAGGTTCTTACTCTGTGATGTCAAAGTTACATTAATGAGAATTTAGTGATACCAGTTTAATGGTAAATATAAAAATCAATGAAATAAAAGTGATTTTTATAAAAATGAACAGGCCAGGCGTGGTGGAGCACACCTTTAATCCCAGCATTTAGGAGGCAGAGGCAGGCGGATTTCTGAGTTCGAGGCCAGCCTGGTCTACAAAGTGAGTTTCAGGACAGCCAGGGCTACACAGAGAAACCCTGTCTTGAAAAAACAAAATTAAATTAAATTAAATTAAAATAAAAAATAAAATAAAAATGAACTTTAGCAAAGAGCTTGCCTTAGTTCTATTCTATTGCTGTGATAGGATGACCAGGCAACTTATACAAGAAAAAGCTTATTTGATGCTTACAGCTCACAGAGTCTATGACTAACATGGCAGGGAGCATGGCCGCATAGCAGGCATAGCACTGGAGCAAAAAGTTAAACATTTTAAATCCTTATAAATCAGTGGGAGGCAGAGTAATTGCAAATGGAATGGAATTTTGAAATCTCAAAACTCACTCCCAGTGACACAGCTCCTCCCATAAGACCACACCTATTAATTCTTTCCAAACAGTTCTACCAACTGGGGACCAAATATTTAAACATATGCCTATAGGGGTCATTCTCATTCAAGTTGCCACAGAGCTATTAGCAATTAATATATACCGTAGAGGAAGAATTAGTTTTCTTTAAGACTGTCGCCCACCGTAAGTATATCATGTTCTCATACAGTGGCTCTCAATCTATTGGTCACCACTATTATGGGAATTATGGGGGTTGCATATGAGATATCCTGCATATCAGATATTCACATTACAATTATAACAGTAACAACATTACAGTTGTGAAGTAGCAATAAAAATAATTTTATGGTTGGGTATCACCACATACAGAACTGTATTAAAGGGTTAAAGTATTAGGAAGATTAAGAACTACTACTCTACCAGAAGGTCACACTTCCTAAAAACAGTATCAATTTCACCGTGTCTTCCCTTCTGTTCCATCCCTTTTGTAATAAGGCCACTAATTCCATCGTGAGTTCGCTACCATCATGATCTAACCTGTTTCTAATCACTGCTCAAAGTCTCTGTCTGCCAATACTGTCACAATGTGGGAAGCAGGGAGCTTGGACATATAAATTTAAATAAAATATTTAGTCCATAGCAGTATCCTTTCTACTTCCTTGACTGAATTCCCCACCAAAAAAGGTGGCCTTTTATGAGAGTAACAAACTAGTCCCTTTTTAAATTGGAATTTAGTCCCATTCCATGACATAAAGCCTATTTGACATGAGATTAGATGGATGATAGGCCTAGGCAAAAAACAAATACTAAAGAAACTAAAGAAACATAGCAACAAAATGATTCCTAATGACATCCTGATATACCCATAGATCAGTGCGTAGCTCCACCTACCTCAGAAAAACTTCTTGCAGTAGATAGCAACTCAGAGACCCACAAGTGAAGAGAATCAGGGACTTTGGAGTACTGAACTCTAAATGGGATGTCTTCATCAAACCCATCTCCTCAGGTGTCAGGGGTCTCTGCAGAAGAACAGGACAGATTTAATAGCCAGAGGTGACAGAGGACTCAAAGGAAACTGTATCTTCTTGTCACAACAGGACAGATACGCATATGAACTCACAGAGACTGTACTAAATCTGAACAGGCTTAAGACATAAAATCTCACAACTGAGAAGGGGATGTGGACACTGGGTCCTGCCCCTAACCATGAAGCTTTTTTTAGTTGATATCTGCTGGGATAGGGAAAATCAGTTTTCTCCAATGGAGTGTCATTGGCTATAGAAACCACACTTCAGGACAGTTCCTATACACAGGAGTAGTTGGCCAACACAAAACAAATTACATGTATCTTTTGTGGACATTTTTGTTTGATTTTGTTTTATTTGGGCATATATACGTGTGTGTGTGTGTGTGTGTGTGTGTGTGTATACATACATATACATATATACATATATACACATATATATGTATATATCTATATGTACATATGTGTGTATATATATATCCTATTGGTCTTTGCTAGTTTGTTTAGATTTTTATTTTGTGGGGTTTTTTTTTCAAGAGAGAGAGAGAGTGAGTGAATTTGATGAGGAGGGATGTGGGAAAGACCTGGGAGGGGTTGGAGGGAAGAGAAGAACATGTTCAAAATGTAGTGCATAAAAATTTTTAAATTAAGAATCTCAGAGCTGTAATTAGCATATTCAGCAAGTCAGCAACAAATCAAACAATAACAATGGCTATGAACAAGGGTATGCTCCCTTTCAGTGACAAAAACACACCCACATGTGATTCTCCCTATTCATTTAAAACTGTTCTCTTTGTCTACAGAGTGACACCTAAGTCCTCTAACTCCTAAACTTCAGTCATGACATTGTTATGATTGATGTTTCTCTTCTATATCCTACTTAGAAACATCCTCGAGAAGATTAATTATCTTGCAGTGGTGCTGGCACTTGTCAATCTCAGATATACCTTTTGTAGTTTTAATTTTGAGAAGTTAAAGGCATCTTTAACTTTATGGTAAATTTGAAGTTTTGTAGAAGACAGACTTGAGTTAACATCAAAGTAATGCTGCACCTAGACCCTGCTGCTAAGGGTCTCTAGTTTGCCCTCTAGCACTCACACTATAATGTAGCTCCACTGCTCTTGCCCAAAAATGGCCTAACTATTACCATCTCCACTTTACATATGAGGCAATTGAAGAAATTAAATACCATGCATTTGCTTAGCAAACACTCTTCAGGTGCTCATTCTAGAAAATGGAAATATAACAATAAACAAAATAGCTATTCTGGTGCTCGTATTCTTGAGGGAAAAGCATGAAATAATCAAGTAATCTAATAAATATTATGACTTCAGTGAAGAAGTGATTCTTGAAAATAATAGATAAAAACCCCAAAGAAATAAAAAGATGAAGCAAAGACAAAATAAATATGTACAAAACTATAGCTTCAGCACAAAGCGAATTGGATGCTATCGGAGTGAATGCAAACTGTTCTACTTTACACAAAATTATTCAGTGCAATCAAATGTCTCCTGAGGTGATGTTGTTGAATCACTTTTAATAAAAAATATACCTTCCTCTTAAACATAGATTTTTATAAAACTTACTTATAGTTTTAATATATCCATATAGACATAAGATGGAAAAATATTCATTCACTGGAAATTTTTGTTTTAGAATGTACTGTGTATAAAAAGATATTATATTTTTATTTAGACTAGATATTGCTATATTGCTTAGGCTAGTCACAGCCCTTTGGGTTCAAGTCATTGTCCTACTTCAGCAGCTTAAGTGGCTAAAATCTAAAATCCAAAATCTCGGCTAATCAGCACTGAGAATGAATAAGTGAACAAGAAAGGCAAGGTCCGTGCTTTCAGGTTTAGTGATAAAGGGAAAATACACAAGGGAGCAATTTTGTGGACTAGATACCTTTAGAAAGTGGTCAGTGCTCTGATGGTCGTGGAACAATGGTGATAGAAAGGGTGTCAGTATTGTAATGGTTCAGAAAGCACTGAGGAGATGACATTTGAGCCAGACCTAAGGAATATGAATGTGATCAACTATGCAAAGATCTTAGAGGAAAGAAGCTCCAAACTGTAGTCCAACAAATATAAACTTCTATAGGGAAACCACGCTTGTTTGCCAAACATGAAGAATTGAAAGAAGATCCATGGGGTTAGGATTAGTGATAGGCTGTTGTATCTTAGTTGGAAAAGCTAGACAGGGATTATATTACATGGTGGGCGGGGTTAGCCTTAGCCAACCAAAGAGTTGGTTTTATTTTAGGTAAAATGGGAAGTCCTCTAGGGGGTTTAAGTATGAGAACATTCTAGTCTTATTGGGGTTTCGAACTGACTCCTCTCAGTTGCTAAATACAAATAAGAGCTAGAGGAGTACTAGCCTGGAACATTAGGAGGAATGACTCTTGTAATCAGAGGCAATATAAAATGTTTCTTCCCTCATTAAATTCTCAGGCAAATGGATAGAACTCGAAAATATCATCCTGAATGAGGTGACCCAGTCACAAAAGAACAAACATGGTATGTACTCACTGATAAGTAGACATTAGGAAAAAAGCTTGGAATACCCATGATACAACTTAAAACCATATCAAGCTCAACAAGAAGTAAGGCCAAAGTGTGGATGCTTCAGTCCTACTTAGAAGGGGGAAGAAAATAATCACTAATCACAGGAAGTAGAGAGTGGGAGGAACTTGGGAGGAAGAGAAGAGAAAAAGGGAAAAGAGGGGAAGGATCAGGTGTGCAAGGAGACAGGGGAGATGTACAGAGGGTCAGGAAATTGAATAGAGTTGTGTAGCAATGGGGGATAGCAAACTGGGGATAGCCTCCAGAAAGTCCCAGATGCCAGGAAAGCAAGAGGTTCCCAGGATCCATTGGGGATGACATTAACTGAAATACCCAACAAAGGGGGAAGAGAACCTGTAGAGACCATATCCAGAGGTTAGGTACAGCCCCCTGTTGAGGGATGGGGCCACTCACTCATCTCAAATATTTTAATCCAGAATTATTCTGATCTAAAGGAAATACAGGGACAAAGAGTGGAGCAGAGACTGAAAGAAAGGCTATCCAGAGACTCCCCCGCCCTGGGGTTCCATCTCATATTCAGACACCAAACCCAGATGCTATTGCTGATGCCAAGAAGTGCTTGCTGACAGGAGCCTGGTATAGCTGTCCCCTGAGAGGCTCTGCTAGATCTTGACCAATACAGATGCAGATGCTCATAGTCAACTATTGGACTGAGCAAGGGTTCCCCAGTAGAGGAATTATAGGAAGGACTGAAGGAGCTGAAGGGGTTTGCAACCTCATTGGAAAAACAACAATATGAACCAACCAGACCCATGGAGCTCCCAGGGACAAAACCACCAACCAAGGAGTACACATGGAGGGACCCATGTTCCAGTTGCATATGTAGCACTGATGGCCTTGTAGGTCATCAATGGGAGGAGAGGCCCTTGGTCCAGTGATGACTCCATGCTC
Organism: Mus minutoides; assembly: GCA_902729485.2. Lineage (NCBI taxonomy): Eukaryota > Metazoa > Chordata > Mammalia > Rodentia > Muridae > Mus > Mus minutoides. The sequence continues at coordinate 2,366,496 of LR749516.1, read as the reverse complement.
CAGTGTAGGGGAATGCTAGGGTGTTGAGGTAGGAGTGGGTGGGTGGGTAGGGGAGCATCCTCATAGAAGCAGGGAGGAGGGAGGATGAGATGGGGGTTTGTGGAGGGGAAACCAGGAAGGGGGATAACATTTGAAATATAAATAAATAATTTTTTTTAAAAAGTTTCTTCCCCTCCACACTCTCTTTTCATATGCTCCAGATCCAGGAAATGCTGTGGAAGAAAAGGCAAAAAAAACTCCAAGAACCAAAATGCAAAGGGGAAGGAGCAAATCTTCCTCAGTTGGTGGAGCTATAGTTTGCAAAGGGTGAAGTAAATCTGTGTCAACCCATTCTTCCTGCTCTGCAGTCTTGTGTCAGGAAATGAAACACTGACTTCTCACTGGAGGGCCAAAAGTCTCAGATCCAGGGCAACAAAGGCTCCCAGAAGGAGGTAGAGAGGAAACATAGAAGAAATTCCCTATAAAGAGTTGTAAGAGAACTCAAAGACTCAAACTGAAGCTATACTTGCTTGGATCTGATTCTACTTAGTCTATCAAATATTTTGAGGACAAAAATACACTTCTTAGGTATATAAAATTATCAAGGAATAAATGAAAGTAATGAAAACATATTAATTTATAGTAAGACAAAAGAGCACTAAGAAGCAAAGGTAGGAGGATACCAAGAGCTTGCTAGCTAATCAGTAAAGCTGGATCAGTCAACTCTGATTTCTGTTAAAGGCCCTGTCTTAAAAAAAGTAAAGTAAGCCAGCCCCCGGACTCAGGAGACAGAGGCAGGATTCCAAGCCAGCCTGATCTATATAGTGACTTCCAGGACAGCTAGGGATATTTGAGTAGATCCTGTCTCAGAACAACAAATTTAGAAAGCAATTGATGAGGATGAACTTCTGGCCTTAATATGCAGGCAAACCAACACACACACACACACACACACACACACACACACACACACACACACTCACATTTTCAGCAATGGGGCCATACCTTCAAATTCAGGCCTTCAAAATTCATGTCTTCAAATGCACATCTTCTGAGACAAAGAAGAACAAAAGGTGTTTTTATTTTTTATGAGGAAATCCACAACAAAAAATCTGAGGAAGAATTTTCTTTCTAATTCTATGTTTAGGTAATACTTTAAAATACTCCATATTTAAACTGCTTCCCACATGTCATTAATTCACAGATGTCTTATGGACTTTTATAAAAGCAAGTATACTTTGGGAATGTTACACATTAATATTTACTTTCAGCTGAATCATCTTCAAACATCAAAGAAAATCATTCTTCATAAAACAATCATCTGTACATACTACTGCTCATGTTGCCTGAGTGAACTGTGGGCTTTCCCCTCAGCCAGGAAGGTGTGGCAATTTAACTGCACTAAGTCCTGGCTCTCCTTGGAGTGACCTTGAAATGTTATAAAGATTTTACGTGAAACATAGCTGGCTTATTTATACTGTATATTATATAGGTTACACCAACTAGAAGACACATTTTTCTTACCACATTTAGGGTCATTCTAACATTTTTTTCATCTTACCTTCTTATGTGTTTCCTGTGACAAAAAGCCTATCACATGTTTTACATGAGAATTAAAGATCTATGAAGTAAAGATGACTATGCTTGTGACAGAAGAACAAATCTGAATATTACAGATGCAATTTTGTCATTTCCCCAGTCTCATCCATTGACCGTGTGTATGTACAGAAAAGATGGAAAAGCTCAGTCATTATTATATTTCCTGAAGAAAGGAGGCCTGTTTTAAACCCATTTCCCATTCCTGGATGTTTAATACAGCATAGCTCTTCATTCTTTTAGATTAGTGGAAGCGAAATTAGTCAGAACTGATTGTTGGGAGGCTTACTGATTGATTAATTAATTAATTAATTAAAATTTATTCATTCATAAACCTCTGGAGATATGAGATTGGAAGGTGAAGAGGATCAGAGTGGCTGCTGTCTACAGTGCTCTTGGCTTGTTATCTCTATCTGATGCATCGCAGTCTTCCTCCCATGTCCTCATCTGTACAGTTCTTAGAAAATAACGACTGGGATATACAAATGCAAAAAATAATATAAAATAAAATAAAATACTCCAAATTATTTTTAATATAGTAAAACAATCTTGGATGTTAAGTTCTAAATAGCGATTTGAATAGTGTACAGATATATAATATAGGCTGAAGAGACAGGTCAGTGGTTAAGGTCACTTGCTGCTCACAGGGAGGCCCTGGTTCAGTTTCTAGCACTTACTCACATGGCAGCTCATAACTGTCTAACTCTAGTTCCAAAGGAATAAGTTATTTATAACAAATAATTAGAATAAGTTTTTTTCATGTAAATGTGGAATCACATTGTTTTTATATTTATCTAAAACTACATGCAAATACATATGTGTATGCATAGATATGTATTTTAAATGAAGTTATAAATGCCACTTGGAGTGACAATGCTCCTTAAAGAGCCATAAACCAACAAAAACCCCAGAGACAGATGTGGGAAACCTCCTTTCAAGTTATTGGTCAAGGTGTCTAAGAGATTCCCAAAACAATATACAGTATTGCTATTCTTTTTGCCTCCCAGAACTTGAAGGTAAGAGCCCATTGATAAAGATACCACACACTAATTTAAACACGGAACTCTGGAGAATCTGGTTGGAATTGATCTGGAAGTCCTCCATGAGGATTAGCTCTTGTAATATTAGAAGGCACTACACAACCTGCTGAGGGAGAGGAGCAAAGAGTAATTAATATAACCCAGCTATAAACCCTGTGAACCACAAGGATTGAACTGGCAAGAGAGTCACAATGAAGCAACAGTGTATCTTTTATCTTGGGATAATCAACAACTCTCTAAGGACTTGGGGTCCACTGAACAGAGGGGCACTCATTCCTGGTGCCTGAAATCTAGCCAACCGCTCAAAGTTGGCTGACAGACCAGAAAAGGGAACCTACTATTGCTAGCCTCCTAAAACCAATATAGTCTCTATTTTCTAAATGCTTATGCCCACACTCATATATAAGTATAGCTCTTAACCCTCGTCAAAGAAGTGTCATTTTTGCAACAGAGAGAAAATATTATAAAGATTCACAGCTGGTCAAAATGTTGAGAATTAGTGGCTGTGGGGTGTCCGGTTCCTACTGATACACCTAGAATGCAAACCCTACATCTAGGATGAAGGTAGTGGACAGTGGGCAGCAGGCAGCAGGCAGCAGGCAGCAGGCAGCAGGCAGCAGGCAGCAGGCAGCAGGCAGCAGGCAGCAGGCAGCAGGCAGCAGGCAGCAGGCAGCAGCCATATCAACTGGAGTAGCAAACTGAGAGATCACAAACCTGGCGTGGAGAGAGCAAACTGGAAATGGTGCTCATCTTTAACACTCCAAAGTAGCTGGAGATCACGTGGTTAAGCAATCTGAGCCTATGAGAAAATCTTATCCAAACCAGCACACCACCACTATATTTTGGCATTTATTGAAATCTTTGACAATGCTATAGCTGATTACTGAGCTGTAGGAATGAAACAGTAACACCAATGGTCACACACAATATAGAAGATAATCTTGAACACTATTCCCGTGGATGGCCATACATCCAAGAATATATTTGCATCACAAAATAGACTTGATGAGTGAGGAAAGGAGTACACAAAGTTAATTGCCTGGGGAAAAAAAAGATAGCTCTGAGGAGAGGCAGTGGGGGTGAGTAATATCAACACACATTGTATAAAATTCTCTATGAACTAAGAAAAACTATGTACTAATTCAGTGATACTAGAGGATTTGACTTCCAGATTAGCCATTTAAGAATATTAAAGTGGTCATTTTCTAGTAAAAACCATGAGGTATCACTGTAAAATGAATAAACATTACAAATGCCCATATATCTATCTGACACAGCAACTTCAAATAAGCTGTTTTTAAAATGATCAAATAGTAGAGCTGATGTGAATGAAAATAATAATTTTTTCCGAAGATGGGAGTTATTAATTAACAAAGAGAGAGAATCTTAGGGTTATTTTGATTTGCATTTTCCTAATGACTAAGGGTGTTGAACCTTTTTTTTTTTTTTTTTTTTTTTTTTTGTGCTTCTCAGCCATTCGGCATTCCTCAATTGAGAATTCTTTGCTTAGCTCTGTACCCTAATTTTTATTAGAGTTATTTGTTTCTCTGGAGTCTAACTTCTTTTTTTTCCTTTTTTTATTCGATTTTTTTTCATTTACATTTCAAACGCTATTCCCCTATCCTAGTTTCCCCTCCAAAACTAACTTCTTGAGTTCTTTGTATATATTGGATATTACCCTCTATCGGATTTAGCATCAGTAAAGATCTTTTCCCAATCTGTTGGTTGCCTTTTTGTCTTATTGACAGTGTCCTTTGCCTTACAGAAGCTTTGCAATTTTATGAGGTCCCATTTGTTGATTCTTGATCTTAGAGCACAAGCCATTGGTGTTCTGTTCAGGAAATTTCCCCCTGTGCACATATCTTTGAGGCTCTTCCCCACTTTCTCCTCTACAAGTTTCAGTGTATCTGGTTTTATGTGGAGGTTCTTGATCCACTTGGACTTGAGCTTTGTACCAGGAGATTAGAATGGATAAATTTGCATTCTTCTACATATTAACTTCCAGTTGAGCCAGCACCATTTGTTGAAAATGCTGGGGTTCCCCCCCCCCACTGGATGGTTTTAGCTCCTTTGTCAAAGATGAAGTGACCATAGGTGTGTGGGTTCATTTCTGGGTCTTCAATTCTATTCCACTGATCTACCTGCCTGTCACTGTACCAATACCATGCAGTTTTCAAAAACTCAGGTAACAGCAGATGCTGGCAAGGATGTGGAGAAAGAGGAACACCCCTCCATTGCTGGTGGGATTGCAAGCTGGTACAACCACTCTGGAAATCAGTTTGGTGGTTCCTCAGAAGATTGGTCATAGTACTACCTGAGGACCCAGCAATACCACTCCTGGGCATATACCCAGAAGATGCTCCAACAGGTAATAAGGACACATGCTTGACTATGTTCATAACAGCCTTATTTATAATAACCAGAAGATGGAATGGAGAGAACCCAGATGTCCCTCAACAGAGGAATGGATACAGAAAATATAAATTTACACAATGGTGTACTACTCAGTTATTAAAAACAATGAATTTATGAAATTCTCAGGCAAATGAATGGATCTGGAGGATATCATACTGAGTAAGGTAACCCAATCACAAAAGAACACACATGATATGCACTTACTGATAAGTTTAATATTATCCCAGAAGCTCAGAATACCCAAGATACAATTCACAAACCACATGAAACTCAAGAAGGAAGACCAAAGTGTGGATACTTCGATTCTTCCTAGAAGGGGGAACAGAATTCCCATGGAAGGAGTTACAGAGACAAAGTGTAGAGCCGAGACTGCCCACACCTGGGGATCCATCCCATATACAATCACCAAACCCAGCCACTATTGTGGATGCCAACAAGTGCTTGCTGGCAGGAGCCTGATATAGCTGTCTCCTGAGAGGCTCTGCCAGTGCCTTACAAATACAGAAGTGGATGCTCTCAGCCAGCCATTGGACTGAGCACAGGGTCCCCAATGGAGGAGCTAGAGAAAGTACCCAAGGAGCTGAAGGGCTTTGCAGCCCCATAGGAGGAACAACAATATGAACTAACCAATACACCCAGAGCTCCCAGGGACTAAACCACCAACCAAAAAAAGTACACATGGTGGGACTTGTGGCTCTATCTGCACATGCAGCAGAGGATGGCCTAGTCAGACATCAATGGAAGGAGAGGCCTTTTGTGCTTGGAAGGTTGTATGCCCCAGTATAGTGGAATGGCTGGGCCAGGAAGTGGGAGTGGGTGGGTTAGTGAGCAGGGGGAGGGAGAAGGTGATGAAGGAAGGGGGTTTTTGTAGGGGAAACGAGGAAAGGGGATAACATTTGAAATGTAAATAAAGAAAATATCTAATAAAATAAAAAAGGAAAGAAATTGTAAAAGAAAAAAATTGTGTGCCTAAAATATAAAGGAATGCTATAAAAAGTTAATGAGTGATCTTTTGATTTTAGCAAGCCAAAGAATAAGTGGATTTGAACACAAGGCAGCTAAATTTTTTTCAATCTAAGAAGTAGAAAGCAAAATAAATAATAAAAATAAATATTTTATTATTTTATTATATTATATAATATACCATTATTTATTTAGTAAAAATAAAAAAATAAAAGTAATGAGAGGAACTGATTGGATTTGTAGAATGATCTCAAACACACCAAACACATACTGTGGAAGTCACAAAAGGAAAAAGAACAGAGGAACCTGAAAAAAAAGTCTAAAGAATAGTGGCTGGATACTTCTGAACTGAGAAAGGAAAAATACAAATAGGAATTTTACCAACTCCAGAGGTGAAGTCATGGAGATCTACAGAATGGTCCAGGAGTTTGGGTTATAAGGTGAAATACAGTAGAAACAGTATAGAAGCACTGCAGTTTTCTTAGCAAAGTTGTTTCTCATTAGAAAATAAAGCTGCCATATGATCATCTACCACTTAGTAACTGAGAAAACTTCTGGGAAGTCTATTGTTATGTGATTTAACCCTAGAGAGTACTGACACTAATATATAAAATATAAAAATAAGTGTTTATGAGACGATACTGAGAGAAATAAATGATTCAATATACATGTACATGGGAGATAATAGGTAAGTTTCATGTGGATAAGAACTTAAATAAATTCTGTAGATACTATTCCCTCAGGAAACAAGAGATTTCCTCCTAAAGAGTGCAAAATAGAAAAGAGAAGTGGTGAAAAAGTGCATCGTTACAACAGAACAACTTAACAAACTTCGGACAAGTGAACAAGGAGTCAGGTGCTTCAAAGTGATAAGTCATATTACTAGGATACATGCTTGCCCAGTGTGCTTCATAACTGTCAAAATCATCATCAACAAGAAAGGAAATCTAAGAACCCCTCCCAGCTAGAGGGAGTCAAAGGATACATAACTAATCTCAGAAAGCATATATAAAGGACACACTTTAATAAATGGTAATGTGCCAATAATGATTAGCTTTAAGTGTACTTTTGTAAATGCCAGATGTTAATATGAGAGGAAATGGGAACAGGGTATAGGAGGATTCCGTAATATCTTCACACCCTTTCTATACATTTAATTCTATCAATTAATTTTATGTTGTGATAAAATATCATAACCAAGGCACTTTATAGAAGGAAGAGTTTCTTTGGATGCAGCAGATTAATAACAACTTATAACATAGACCTTGGTTATTTGACCTACTGTTCTTAGATTCAGACACTTTTTAAAATTCCATTGAGTACAAAGGCCTATCTTGGAAAGCCATGTGACTATCTACTTATATTACTGTATTGATTTCAGATTAACCATTTTAGACACAGTACATTGTCATCAGTAAGTTTATGATGCCCGAAATCCTTTTGGGACTGGAGAAGTGACATGCAGTTCTAAAATATGCATGGTGCACCGCCTTTACACACAAAATGTTGAGAATTATTAGGCAATTGAAGTAGGACACTGGCTAGACAGTACAGCTTAGTAGAGTCTCCAACGTGGCCTCCATCATCGGAGTCTTGCACCTAATCAAGTCCAAAAATACAGAAATGAATCTTGGTTTCAGAAACTGGATAGAGCAGGCTGTTAGAAAGAGATTTGCTTGCACTTGACATCCATACAACATCCCCACTAGCACAGACAGCATCTGGAAGTATTTAACATGGGAAACGAACAGGGCAGGACTGCTCATGCTGTTTTCAATGTCAGCACACCATCAGGTGTGGTCAGTAGGCTGTGAAGTTTGAGTTCAAAGTACTTGCTGGCATTTGGAAAGGCCCCACAGTGATTTTGCTTTCAAAAACAGAACAAAGCTTCCAGAAACAGTTTTGAAAAACAAAGATCACTAATAGTTCTCCCTTCCCCACTGTTGTGCACCTGCATCTGGAATTTTCTTCATTTTCAAAAAGCAGTGTGCTCCATTCAATACTTATAATCTTATACTTGCCCTGCTCCAAGCAGTCATTTTATTCTCAGTAGGGTGTTTTATGCCTAGATGAGTTGTATGTAGGAGAAATAAATCATTTTCACAGGAAAAAATAATGTTCAATATAGTCACAAATAAACATTTAGGAATTACTCATGAAAAGAAAAAAATCTCAGGTTTCAATTGTTTATTAAAAGGGTTTTTTTTTTACCCTAGCCAGAAAAGCAGGTAGGGTAACTTAAATAAGTTCTGTAGATACTATTCCCTCAGGAAACAATAGGTTTCCTCCTAAAGAGTGCAAAATACAAAAGAGTAGTGGTGAAAAGTGTATCGTTACAATGGAAAAACTTAACAAACTTCGGACAAGTGAACAAGAGCTTTATCTCTACCTCCTCCACCAAATGGAGTCCCCCAGTTTCACCCTTAGCTCAGAAGCAAGCCTCCTACCAAAGCATCCCTTCCCTCATCTTATAGTGTATCCCACAGACCTTCCTCCCCAAGCTTCCTTCCTGTTACTCACCACTTTATCCCACCCCCAAAGTCTAACAGGCATGATTTAAATGCAGATCATTAAGTCTCCCTCTCTTCCTTCATATCCAGTTCTCCAGTCTCATCTCAAGCTCTGCAGCAGAGCAGTCTTCTGTCGTTGCCTCCACAACCTCTCTGCCCTCCTCTTCAGCAGATCACTCATATCTTCTCCTTCAACCTTCCTCACTACTCCTTCTGTTTCTCCAGCCCCCAACTCCAGCAGCCATTTCCTGGGAACCCTCAAACCAAGTCTGTCAGAGAAGCAAGTAGGCCTGTGAGGCAGGTAGGTGAGCTTCAGATCTTCAATTTCATTTCTCTCTTCCAAATCCAACCCCTCCATCTCATCTCCAGATCTGTAGCAGCCAAACTGTGGGGGCCTCTCCTCATACTCTGCCCCCATTCCAAAGGTACTAAATGGATCTTGGTGGAAAACCCTGCTTTCTTCCCTCCTGTGGACAACTTCAGTCCCTCTTTTAGCTTAACCTCATTCCTGTCAGCTTCCAATACCAAGAAATATGCCCCCCCCCCAAATTCCAGTGGATACATCTGCCAGGATCCCAGAAGACTTTCCTACCAGGCCACCATACTCTCCTAAGAACCAGAGAGAGCAACAGAAATCAAGGAACAACACACTCACCCCAAAAAGACAAGACTAGATATCAACACTGAGAATTACAACCATCCAAAACCCAGATGCCTAGACAACAATGTAAAAGCTTAGTCAATTACAGCCCGGACAAGATCTCCATGAGAGAGGAACAACCCTATTATGGTAGGCCATGAGAAATGGACTATAGCTGAAAAACAATGTAAGGACATTTTAATAGATGTATGGATATTATTGAGGTTCATAAAGAGGAAATGAATAAATCCTTTTAAGAAATCTATGAAAACATCAAATGGTGGAAGGAAATGAATTAAACAGTTAAAAACCTGAAAGTGGAAATAGAATCAATAAAGAAAACATAAACTGAGGGAAACATGGAAATGAAAATGTTATGATCTTAAACAGAAACCATAAGATGGAAGACTCTCAGCTATTGAAGACATGATAGATTTAATGAAGACCTTGACCAAAGTAAACATTACATCTAAACATCTCCTGGTACAAAACATCTAGGAAACCCGAGACTCCGTGAAAAGACCAAATCCAAGAATAAGAATAGAGGAAGAAGAAACCCAGCCCTAAAGCCCAGAATACATATTTTTCTTTTTTTCTTCTTTTTTGTGTTTCCTTGTCTTTTTTTAATTCACTTTACATCCCAATTGCTGTCCCCACTTCTGGTCGGTCACCCCTCTTACAACCAGCCACCCTTTCCCCCTAACTATATTTTCAACAAAATCATAGAAGAATTTTTTCTCTCCTAAAAAAAGAGGTGCCTATATAAAGGCACAAGAAGCATATAGAACACCAAACAGAATGGACCAGAAGAGAAATTCCTTTTATAACATAATATTCAAAACACTAAACATATAGAACACAGAAAGAATACTAAAAATTACAAGGGAAAAAGACCAAAAAAAAAAAAATAATAAAGCTAACCTATTAAGAATTACACCCAACTTGGTAATGGAGACTCTAAAAAAGTCTAGACAGATGTTTTGCAAATTCTAAGAGACCACAGATGCCAGCCCAGACTACTATACCCAAAAAATTTGTCAATCACCATAGACAGAGAAAATAATAGTAATAATAGAAAGCTATTATGAAACTAAATTTAAGCCATACATATCTTTAAATCTAGTTTTACAGAAGAAGCTAGGAAAACTTCAACCTACAGATCTTAAAAATACCCAAGAACTATATATATATATTCCTGACCAGCTAAGCCTACATAAGGGAAACACACACACACCAGAGAGAGAGAGAGAGAGAGAGAGAGAGAGAGGCACTACCAACAACAACAATAGCAACAGCAACAACAAAATAATAGGAACCAATAACCATTGGTCATAGATGACTCTCAATAACAATGATCTCAATTCTTCAATAAAAAGACACAGACTAGCAGAATGGATGCAAAAACAGAACCCATCTTTCTGCTGTGTCCAAGAAACAGATAGAATTTTAATAGAAAAAATGTTATTCCAAGCAAATTAAAATAAGAAGCAAGCTGGCATAGCTGTTTTAATATTTGACAAAATTGACTTAAAACCAAAATTAACCAGAAGAGATAGGGAAGGCTACTACATGCCCATCAAAGGAAAATTCCATCAGGGAGATTGTTTTGTAATATTACTAAATAATCTAATACAATGTTGCAATTATTAAAATCTATACCCTAAACACAAGGGCATCCCCATTTGTAAAAGAAACATTGCTACAGATTAAATCACTTATTGGCCCTCACACATTGATAGTGGGAGACTACAATACCATACTCTCACCAATAAACAGGTCATTCAGACACAAATGAAATAGATATGTTGGAGCTAACAGATGTTATAAACTAAACGGACCTAACATATATTTACAAAACATTTCAACCAAACACCAAAGGACATAACAATTTCTCAGCACTTCATGGACCTTTGAAAAAACTGACACATACTCAGACACAAAGTAAGTCTCATCAGATACTAGAAAATTGAAATAACTCCATATATCCTAGCAGACCACCAAGAATTAAAGCTGGATACCAACAACAGAAAGCTTACAAATTCATGGAAAATGAACAAATCTCTACCGAATAGAAAATGGGTCAAGACAGAAATCAAAAAAGAAATTAAAGGCTTTCTAGAATTGAATGAAAATAAATGCACAACACACCCAACATTATGGGACGCGACGAAGGGGTAGTTCTAAAGGGAAAATTCATAGCACTCACAGTGCTCTGCTCATAGCAGCCTTGCTCATAGTAGCAACTTAAGAGCACACCTGAAAGCTCTAGAACAAAAAGGAAGTAATACCCCAAAATATGACGAGAAATAATCAGACTCAGGACTGAAATCGATAAAATAGAAACAAAAAATTTACAAAGAATCAATGAAATGAAAGAGTTTTTTGACAAAATCAATTACATTGACAAACTCTTATGTAAATTAACAAAAAGGTAGAGAGATAATATCTGAATAATTTCTTTCTTTTTTTTCCACATTTTATTAGATATTTTCTTCATTTACATTTCAAATGTTATCCCAAAAGTCCCCTAAACCCTCTCACATCCCCTGCCCTTCTCCCCTACCCATCCACTCCCACATCTTGGCCCTGGCGTTTCCCCTTTACTGGGGCATATAAAATTTGCATGACCAAGGGGCCTCTCTTCCCAATAATGGCCAGTTAGGTCATCTTCTGCTACATATGCAGCTAGAAACACGAGCTCTGGGGGTACTAGTTAGTTCATATTGTTCTTCCACCTATAGGGGTTGAGACCCCTTCAGCTCTTTGGGTACTTTTTCTAGTTCCTCCCTTGGGAACCCTGTGCTCCATCTAAGAGCTGACTGTGAGCATCCACTTCTGTGTTTGCTAGGCACTGGTATAGCCTCACACGAGACAGCTATATCAGGGCCCTTTCAGCACTATCTTGCTGGCATATGTAATAGTGTCTGTGTTTGGTGGCTGATTATGGGACGGATCCCTGGCTGCAGCAGTCACTGGTTGGTCCATCCTTTTGTTTCAGCTCCACACTTGATCTCTGTAACTCCTTCAATGTGTGCTTTGTTCCTAATTCTAGGAAGGGGAGAAGTGTCCACCCTTTGATCTTCATTCTTCTTGAGTTTCATGTGTTTAGCAAATTGTATCTTGGGTAATCTAGGTTTCTGGGCTAATATCCACTTATCAGTGAGTACATGTTATGTGAGTTCTTTTGTGATTGAGTTACCTCACTCAGGATGATACCCTCCAGATCCATCCATTTGCCTAGGAATTTCATAAATTCATTGTTTTTAATAGCTGTGNAAAAAAAAAAAAAAAAAAAAAAAAAAAAAAAAAAAAAAAAAAAAAAAAAAAAAAAGGATATACACTAAAAACCTGTGTCCCACCACACTGGAAAATCTAAATGAAATGGATAATTTCGTAGATAAGTACCATTTATCAAACTGAAATCAGGAACAGATAAGAAATTTCAACAGTCATATAATCCCCAGTGCAATAGTGGCAGCAATTAAAAGCCCCTGAGGAGGAAAGAAGGCCAAATCCAGATGGTTTTAGGGCAGAATTCTATCTATCAAATCTACCATCTATCATCTATCTATCTATCTATCTATCATCTATCTATCGTCTATCAAAGAAGAGTTAACACCAATATGCAAATTAGCCCACAAAATAGAAACAGAAGAAACATTAATTGCTCAACTTCCTTAACAAGGCCATAATTACCCTAGTACATTGTACCCAAACTACATTAAGACCCAATGAAAAAAAGAGACCATTTTTTACAGACCATTTTCCTGTATGAACATAGATGAAATGCTTTTAAATAAAATTCTTGCAAACAAAATCCAAGAACACAGCAAAAAGATGATTCAATACAATCAAGTAGGTTTTAACTCAGACATGTGAGGATGGTTCAATATATGCACCAAAAAAATGTAATCCACCATATAAACTATCCAAAAGACAAAAAGCACATGGTTATCTCATTAGATGCAGAAAAGTTCTTTGAAAGATCTAACACCTCTTTGTGTTAAAAGTCCTAGAGAGTTTAGGAATAGAAAAGACATATCTCAACATAATAAAGGCAGTTTATAGCCACTTAAATGGAGAGAAATTCAAAACAATTCCACTAAAATCAGAAATAAGACCAGGTTGTCCACTCTTTCTATATCTAGGCAACACGTACTTGAAGTCTTAGCTAGAGCAATAAACTAAGTGAAGAGCAAGAGGATACAAACTGGAAAGGAGGAAGTCAAAGTATCATCGTCATTTGCAGATGATATGATAAGATACATAAGTGATCCTTAAAAAATCCACTGGGGAATCTCCTACAGCCGAAAAAAACACTTTCAGCAAAGTAGCTGAATAAAAAATTAATTGCAGAAATCAGACGCCTTCTTGTATACAAATTACAAATGGACTGAGAAAGAAATCAGGGAAACAACACCTTTCACAACACCCTCAAATATTATAAAATATCTTGGGATAACTTTAATCAAGAAAGTGAAAGTTTTGTATGATAAAAATGTCAAGTCTTTGGAGAAAAAAATTAAATAAGATAATAGAAGATGGAAAGATCCCCCAGACTCCTTAATCCATAGGAGTAACCTTAAGAATGTCCACTCTACCAATAGCAATCTACGGATTCAATGCAACCTCCATAAAAATTCCAAAACAATTATTTAAAGATGTTCAAATGACAATTCTCAACTTCTGCATATAGCTGAAATAACCCTTAATAATAAAAGAACTAAAAGAGGTATTGCCATCCCAAATTTGAAGTTGTACCACAGTGATAAAATAGTAAAATCAACATGATGTTGGAACAAAACCAGACATGTTGATCAAGGGAAACAAATTGAAACCCCAGACATAAATATGTACATATATAAAGGGAGAGTAAATGAAATTTCCAAATAATGGAGAAGACAGAGCCCCAACTGGATGTCTCTTGTTATCAAATGAAGCTTCCAATACCAGGAATGGATTACATCTGAATTGTTGTCAAAAAGGTCCCATTGGAACTCCTAAACAGCAGAGACTGTGGTCAAGACTATAAGTTGCTCTCCAGGAACTGATGGCAAGACCCTAAAGGTTGTTGAAGAAACAACTGCCACACAAATCACTGAACATAGAGAAGTTAATGCTGGTGCCTACATAGAGTCACCCTACGAGCTAATGTCGTTGGAAGAGGAAAGACACTACCGACTGACATATAATAAATATAAAACCTAAGCCAGCCCCAAGCCCTTTGATCTATAACGGCGTTCTGCATGCACAATATGCTAGAGCCTTATTTATAATAGCCAGAAGCTGGAAAGAACCCAGATGTCCCTCAACAGAGGAATGGATACAGAAAATGTGGTACATTTATACAATGGAGTATTACTTAGCTACTAAAAAATGAATTTATGAAATTCTTAGGCAAATGGATGTATCTGGAGGCTATCATCCTGAGTGAGGTAACCCAATCACAAAAGAACACACATGATATGCACTCACTGATAAGTAGATATTAGCCTAGAAACTTAGAATACCCAAGATACAATTTGCAAAACACATGAAACTCAAGAAGAAGGAAGACCTAAGTGTGGATACTTTGTTCCTGTGGATACTTTGTTCCTTCTTAGAATGGAGAACAAAATACCCATGGAAGGAGTTACAGAGACAAAGTTTGGAGCTGAGACCGAAGGAATGACCATCCAGAGACTGCCCCACCCAGGGATCCATCCCATAAACAACCACCAAACCCAGACACTATTGCATATGCCAGCAAGATTTTGCTGACAGGACCCTGATATAGCTGTCTCTTGTAAGGCTATGCCAGTGCCTGGCAAATACAGAACTGGATGCTCACAGTCATCTGTTGGATGGAACACAGGGCCCCCCAATGAAGGAGCTAGAGAAAGTACCCAAGGAGCTGAAGGGGTCTGCAACCCTATAGGAGGAACAACAATATGAACTAACCAGTACCCCCCAGAGCTGTGTCTCTAGTTGCATAGGTAGGGGAGGATGGCCTAGTCGGCTATCAATGGCAGGAGAGGCCCTTGGTCTTGTGAAGATTCTATGCTCCAGTACAGGGGAATGCCAGGGTCTGGAAGCAGGAGTGGGAGGGTTGGGGAGCAGGGCAGGGGAGGAAATAAGGGACTTTGGGGATAGCATTTGAAATGTAAATGAAGAAAATATCTAATAAAATTTGTTTGGGGAAAAAATTGAAAAATTAGAAAGAGGTGATGAAAAAATATTAATTAATTAATTAATTAAATTTTAACCCTACAGATCCTTTGCATATATATTATGGCTTTGGGTGTTGTGTCTCTGTATCTATGTCTTTCTTGTGACTTTTCTTGAGTTCTTTTACTTCTGTTTGTTTTGTCATATTCTGATGTGTTTGTTTTTATCTTATTATATCATATCACATTATAGTATGTTTTATCCCTTAGAAGCCTGGTTCTTTTGTGATAAGAGACTGAAAGAAAGAGAGGGAATCCAGATGGAAGAGGGGGTGGGGAGGAACTGGGAGGTGTAGACAGAGGGTGTGATAGCTATTCTTGCTTGTCAACTTGACTATATCCAGTAATAGAGGGCACAACTCTGAGAGATTTTCTGTTTTGTTTGAAGTGTGTGGATCCACTTCTAGTCCCAGCCATTGAGGTAGAACAACCCAGCTTTGATCTGGATCTTAAAGAGGAAAGACACACACGTTTAATCCAGATCTTGAGACAAGGAAGGCACAGCTGTGATATGGGCTATGCCTTCTGCTGAAAGTCTGTATAAAGACATATAAAAAGGAGCTGAGGGGTCTGCAACCCTATAGATGGAACAACAATATGAACTAATCAGACCCCCCAGTGCTCATGTCTCTAGCTGCATATGTAGCAGAAGATGGCCTAGTTGGCCATATTGGGAAGAAAGGCCCCTTGGTCTAGCAATCTTTATATGCCCCAGTACAGGGGAATGCCAGGGCCAAGAAGTGGGGGTGGGTGGGTAGGGGAGTAGGGCAGGGGAAGGGTATAGGGGACTTATGGGATAGCACTTGAAATGTAAATGGAGAAAATATCTAATAAAAAAAAGAAGGAAGGCTTTCTCTTTGCCTGCTTGCCCTCACCTTGAGAACACATCCATTCTTTCACTGGCACTGGAACCTATTTCTTCAGGATTCCTGCATATACAGAAGATGACCTGAGATATCAACCTCATGGGTGGACTGAGGAACTACTAGATTCTTCATGTTCCGTCTATAGCCAGCCATTGTTGGATTAGCTTGACTGTATCCTGTAAGTCATTGCAATAAATTAGAGAGAGAGAGAGAGAGAGAGAGAGAGAGAGAGAGAGAGAGAGCATACCTTCTAGATAAACCTGACTAATACAGAGGGGAATTCATAATCAAGATAAACGATATAAGAAAAAAACATTTTCCATAAAAGAAAACTAAATTGGTTTGCATAATCTCCCAGCTCTTTTTTTCCCCTGACCATTTATCCAAGTTAGCATCTTAGAAAAGCTGAGCCCCTTTCTGTGGTTACCTACATTAACTAAAGTGGCTTTAAAAGTTACATATCAGGAGAAAGGTGAGAGAAATGAAGCCAAGCTATCTGTTGTAAGGTGAAATTAATCAAGAATGTAAACATAATAATCAACAGTAGGAGGCACCCCTGTCAAAAGTGCAATCATCTGTCAGGAGTTAGGGACTGGCTTAAGTAGGAATCATGCATTGAAAATAAAACTTGCTTTGTGTAAATGAACCACATTTTCTGTATCCATTCTTCTGTCGTGGAACATCTGGATTGTTTCCAGCTTCTGGCTATCACAAATAAGGCCACTATTAACATAGTGAAACACATGTCCCTATGGCATGGTGGGGCATTTTTTTCGGTATATTCCCAAGAGTGGTATAGCTGAGTCTTCAGTTAGATCTATTTCCAGTTTTCTGAGAAAACTCCAGATTGATTTCCAGAGTGGTTGTACCAGTTTGCAATCCCACCAGCAATGGAGGAGTGTTCCTCTTTCTCCACATCCTCTCCAACATGTGCTGTCACCTGTGATTTTGATCTTGGCCATTCTGACTGGTGTGAGGTGGAATCTTGGGGTCATTTTGATTTGCATTTCTCTGATTGCTAAGGACTTTGGGCATTCTTTAGGTGTTTCTCAGCCATTCAAGATTCCTCAGTTGTGTGGTTCATTTACACAGTGGAGTACTGCTCAGCTATTAAGAGACAGGACATCCTGACTTTTGCAGGCAAATGGATGGAACTAGAAAACATCATCCTGAGTGGGGTAACTCAGACCCAAAAGGACATGCATGGTATGTACTCGCTAATAAGTGGATATTAACCAAAAAGAAGAAAGAAAGAAAGAAAGAAAGAAAGAAAGAAAGAAAGAAAGAAAGAAAGAAAGAAAGAAAGAACACATACAGAATACACAGAATTCAAAAGGCTCAACAAGCTGAAGTGCCCAAGTGAGGATGCCTCAGTCCCACTTAGGAGAGAGAAGAAAGAAATCACAAGTGGGGAGGGAGGGAGGGACTTGGGAGGGAAAGTAGACAGGGAGTGGGAGGTAGAGGGGAACCTGATCTGATATTGGGTGAGGGAAAAGGACAGAAGCCCTGAGGGCCAGCAGAAACAATGGAAACAGGCAACCTTAGGAAATAGGAGATTGGGGGGACCTACCAGAGACCTGGTAGGTGAGAGACTCCCAGAACTCATAGGGAGGGACCTTAGATGAAATGCCCGACAGTGGGGAGAGGGAATTTGTGGAGACCACCTCCAGCGGAAGACAGGAAGGACATTTGTGGAGTTGCCATCCCACAGTCACAGCTCTGACCCATAATTCTTCCTGTCTGAAAGAATTACAGGGATGGAAATGGAGAGGAGCCTGAGGAAAAGAAGGTCCAGGGACAGGCCCAAAGTGGGATCCAGATCAAGGGGAGGTCCCAGGGCCTGACACTATTACTGAGGCTATGGAATGCTCACAAAAAGGGATCTATCATGACTGCCCTCTGAAAGACCCGACAAGCAGCTGAAAGAGTCAGATGCAGCTATTTGCACCCAACCAATGGACAGAAGCAGCTGACCCCTGTTGTTGAATTAGAGAAGGCTGAAAGAAGCTGAGAAGGGTGATCCTGTAGGAGGACCAGCAGTCTCAATTAATCTGGACCCCTAGATCTGTCAAACACTGGACCACCAAACAGATAACATACACCAGCTGATATGAGGCCCCCAGCACACATAAAACAGAGGACTTCCGGGTCTGTGTTCATTCAGAGATGATGCACCTAACCCTAAAGAGACTGGAGGCCCCAGGGAGTTTAGAGGTCAGGTGGGGTGGGGGTGGGGGTGGGGGTGGGGGTATCCACATGCAGATGGGATGGGGTGGGGAGGAGGTGTGAGATGTGGAACAGTCGGAGGGTGGATGGGGAGGGGCAGGGAATGGAATATGGAGTGTAAAAAATGAATTACAAATAAAATTAAATTTAAAAAAAGAAAAAAAATTTGTTGTGGATCTTAAATTTAATGCTTTAATTCATTTTGGAGTGATATGTGTCACTGATGTGAGATAGGCCTCCAATCTGATCCTTCTGTGTGTACTTATCAAATGATCCAAGCACTGTTTGTAGGTACAGTGTTATTGCTGGACTGAAGAAGTCAGTTTTGGTGCTTTATGACATGGCAGTTGATTACCATTAACAAAACAAAGGGAAGAATTTGAGTAAGCAATGATAAAAGTTTAAGGTAATGGCTCAGAAATGTTCTTGAGGTAATCTCTACCCAATGTATACACGAGTCAAACATCACAGTGTGCTTCACTAATATGTACAAATATTACTTAAGTCAAAACAAAAAAAACCCTACAGTTCACTTCTGGATCAGGAATTATTGCTTCAATTAGAAGGTAATGTAGCAGCAAGTGCCTGTAATCTCAGGAATATAAGAAACTGAGGCAGGAGGATCACTTAAGCCCAGAAGTTTGAAGTCAGCCTGAGCTCATAGAAAAAGAATATGTATGTGACATCAATATAAGTTTTTTCTTTTGGACATCTGCAAGTAATGTAAAGGGTCTGACCAGTACTAAAGATGGTTTTGTTTTGACAGCCCAGCATCTCACAGAGGGATGCTCTAAATATGTAATGAAGTCTGAGTAAGAATTTTGTTGGTTGAGCCTTATGTCTCCTTTCAGTTTTGCATAGTTCTTCTACAAGCCGAAATAAACCTGTAGCAGGCAATATCAGCTTAAAGTGAGGTCCAGCTAATTGGTGTTTGTGAATTAAGAATTCCTAAATAAGCCAGTAGCTCTTCCTCAGTAGCAAAGCCAAAAGTGTTGTAGAACCAGACAGACACAGCACATATTCAAGTGTCAAGTAGGGATTTCTAAAAGCCTCTTGTCACTTCTAGAATTCATTTGACCTATTCAAAAATACTTGTTTTATGCTGAAAAATCATTAGCCTCTAAGGGTTATATCTGAGAGTGCATTAGCAAATAAAAAAATTGCTTTATATAACTTACAAAGTAAATGTCATTCTGGAGATTGCATTTCGTCGGGTGCTATTTCCCTTTTATCAGAGGGCTCCAATAGACAAGAGTCATAGCTGGTATCATCAGCTACTGAGACTTATTCTGCTTCTAATGTTTAAAGGGTTTAAACTCTAATATGTTCATCGAAAGCGGAAAATAAACAGGCTTCTCACTAACCTGACTTCTTCCCTTCCATGACTGAGATGATTACCCCAGGAATCTTTAAAATTATAGGAATTCTATTATACATCTTATCAAAGACTGATTGTTTGTGTCTACCAATTCTCATACCCCAAGAGGATAGCATTTAGAAGCAAAGTCAGTGGTAGATAATCAGGTACAGCAGAAGCTTTCAAAGGTAATGCCTCTCCCCCATAATGTAATCTCCGCCCTTAAAATACGACAGGAAAACACAAGCTTATCAAGTGTAGGCAGAGACCAGAGAACTTTCCCATAAAATGGTGAGGAAACACCCTAAAGGTGGCTCTCAGTAAGGCAAGAATAAACCCTCCCAGGACATTATGTCTACTGAATCTGAATCCTCCCGTCTTTTCAAACTGTGAAGACAATGTTTGTCAAAGTCACACAGTGTATAGCAGTTTCTATTAGAAGCCTGAACTAAGACACACCTATGTGTAACACTAAAAAATTAGACACAAACTTAGAAATGAACCCACTTTTTATTGCAAACCACTAGCAGTAAATTCAGCTCATCCGGTGCTAACATCACAGTCCTTAGAGATTATTTCTGGAACAGAAGGAGAGCAGGAGCTGCTTCAGGACAAAGTTGGCTATCCAACCCCTTTCTGGCTGGTTTATCTAAAGGTTTGGCTTTCCCTTTGACAGACAGAAGAATGTAACCTGCTGATAATCTTGGCTCACCCGAATGCTCACCCATGATGGGAGCAATTAACTATACTTTGATTGAATCTGAGGCCTATTCCATGAGGAGAGGAGCAACCCATGCCTGCTATAGTAAGCCTGACTAACAGTCCATGTCTAGGGAGGTTGTGGTCTCAGGCAGGGAGTATATTACTGCTGTTTAAATTGATACACCATCTAACTGCCTTCTAAATATCTTTGCTTGGGCCCATAGGCAACGCTGCTACCAGCCTTAATCAGAAAAAACTGTCTTCTTCACAATGAATAATGGTGAGTGCAGAGAATCAAACTCAGAATGCAGAGAATAAGCAATGGTTATGGCTCTAGTCCTAAACAAGAAATTTGTGCCACTGTCTCCAAGGCTCAGGAACATTGCAGAAGAGGAGGCTGAATGTTAAGAGCGGGTGATGGGCTACAAAATGCTATTCTCTGTGCTATTGTAACCATTAATCCACAACCACTGGGGTAACCTGCAGTGGGCTCACACAAGTCCAGCCTATTAACAGTAAATCAAGGAAGGAGATGGGGCTCACAATGCCCTACTTTTCACCTTTTAACTATTGGCTATTGACAGATTTGGAGAGAGGAGGAACCACTGTCTTTAGCTGCTGGCTCCATTTCTGAGTTCACTGTGATCAAAAGGGTGGGTCCAAATCCATGGCCATACAGAGATCCCTGGTTAATCTCAGTTGGCAACAAAACAAATTAATAGATATTACCACAGGAAGGAGAAGGTAGATATGGACGTAACAAGCACTTTTCTGTCCGAGCTATCTCCCCAGCACACCTCCCTCTTTTTGGAGATCTGAGGTTTAGACCCAGAACATCACATAGCTAAGCAAGTGCTTTGCCATTGAGCTATATCCATAGCCCCCTCTCCTCCGATCCTGTGAACATTCCCAAAGCAAATGAAATCTAACTATGGAAAAAGATAACTGCTCTTCTATTCATTTTATGAGATGGCCCATATCAGATGAATGTATGAAGAAAATATGGTGTATTCACAATGGAAACTACTTAGCCATAAAGATGAATGAAATCCGGACACAGCAACATAGACACAACCAGAAAATGATACACTGAGTGAACTGACTGAGATGCTGAAAGGCAAATGTGTATTCAGTAATTTTTTTTTTTTTTTTTGGTTTTTTGAGACAGTGTTTCTCTGTATAGCCCTGGCTGTCCTGGAACTCACTCTGTAGACCAGGCTGGCCTCGAACTCAGAAATCTGCCTGCTTCTGATTCCCAAGTGCTGGGATCAAAGGTGTGCGCCACCACGCCTGGCTCGTGTATTCAGTAATTTAAGGGAATCAATCATTTAAGCTTGTAGCTAAAAATAAAAGAACAGTAGTTACTAGAGGTGGGGAAATTTAAGAAATGGAAAAAATTAAGAGGGATTTAAAAATAGTCTTATAGTTCTTTAAGATTTTTTGTGCCATATGTTTTGCTCATATTCACTCTCTTTAAGAGGAATTTTAAAGACAAGGAGGGGTGCTATTCAGAGGACCAAGGCAAGAGTAAGAAAACAGCATATTGACACAATATCTAATAAATGCATAGGAATATCATAGTGAGGACAATTTATGTAATTATAACAGATTAAAAAGTATTTTTGAAAAGATACCACCAAGAGCTGGAGAGATGGTTCAGTGGGTAAAAGTCTTACAGTGCAAGCCTGACGACATGAGCCATTGTTGAAATAGAGAACGGACTCCATCTCCAAAGTTGTTTTCTGACCTCTCTATATGCCATGACATATGTGCAACATTGTATATAGATGAAGACATGCATATGTATGTATGCACATGCACACACACATAATGATGAATAAAAGTTTTAAAAAGACATCATTTAGATATTCATAGGAGTTTTTATTTAAGAAAATGTTCTGCTACCTATTCAAAAACTTACACATTATCTGGAAAGACACACAATACATTCATAATAGAGCCTATATATTTTATATTCTTCACTCTTAATGGTACATTTAACCAGGCATTGTCACTACTTGCATCATTTCTAAACTAGATTTATTTATTTTAAGGTAAATATGAATAAACCATATTTGTGTAGCCTGATATTAAATAGTTTGAAGAAAACAATATGCAGCAAGGTGTTCATAGAAAATAAGACTATTTGTAAGACAACAAAAGAACATATTTAAACCCTCTGCAAGAATGTCAAATTTCTAGAAAAATATATGTCAATACATTTCTAAAAAAAAAAAAAATGCATGGTCAATTCTGCTAGGTGAAGAAATGGGGCCAGCAGGAAGCGGGCAGGGATGCAGGGTAGTAGAAGTTGGGGAGGAAAATCCACAAAAATAAAGTATGTGTGGAAATGCTATAATAAATCCCCACAAATGCTGATTTAAAACCTAATAAATGGTCCCCTTTTGGAAATGAAAGTACACAGTCAGGGCAAGGCAAAGGACTTTAAAGCATTTTGTGTAGTTTAAATTATGCTTACATGGTCTTCTATCTTTTTATTAACTTATTCACACCCCTACTTCCTCTCCTTACACCCACCCTCCCACCCTCTTCCTCCATTTCCCCCTCCTCTTCTCTTCAGAGATACTAGCCTGCCCTGGCAGATCAAGCACATCCTCTCCTACTGAGGCCAGACGAAGGCAGCCCAGCTATGGGAGAAGGATCCAAACCAAAGGCAGGCAACAGAGTCCAGGACAGAGAGGCCACCCCACTCCAAATGTTAGGGGATCCACATGCAGACCAAACTACATATATACATATGTGTAGGGGACCTAGATCCAGACCATGCCTGCTCTTTGGTTGGTGGTTCAATCTCCTTGAGCCCAGATGGGACAAGGTTAGTTGGCTCTGTAGGTCTTCTTGTGGTGTCCTTGACTCATCCAGCTCCCTCAATCCTTCAAAACTCTTCCACAAGACTCCCTGAGCTCTACCTAATTTTGGGTCTCTGCCTAATGTGGGTCTCTGCATCTGTTTCCATTAGCTGCTGTATAAAGCCTCTCAGGAGATAGTTATGCTAGGCTCCTGTCTGCAAGGATAGCAGAGTAACAGTAGTAGCATTGTCTGTCCCCTGTGGGGTGGGTCTTAAGTTGGGCCAGTCATTGATTGGCCATTCCCTCAGTCTCTGCTCCATCTTTATCCCTAAATATCTTGTAGTCAGAGCAAATTTGGGGTCAAAATTTTTTTAGATGGTTTGGTGTCCCGGTCTCTCCACTGTAAGTTCTGCCTGGCTACAGGAGGTGGCCACTTCAGGCTCCATATTCCTTGCTGCTAGGAGTCTCAGCTAGGGCCACCCCCATATCCTCCCAATAATCTCCTTTGTCCCAGATCTCCAGCTTCTCTCAGAGATGCCTCTCCACCAATTTCTCTTCTCTCCTCAGCCCTCTCACCTCTACCCTGTTCTCCCCACACCTGATTCCCATTCCCATTCCCCTTTACATCCCCTTTCCAACCCAGTTCCCTCTCTCCATCTTCTTCCAAAGTCTATTTTATTTTCCCTCTAAATGAGATTCAAGCATCCTCCCTTGGGCTCTCTTCATTACTTAGCTTCTTTGAGGCTATGGATTATAACATGATTATCCTGTATTTTATGGATAATATCCATTTATAAGTGACTACATACCATGCATGTCTTTCTGGGTCTGGGTTACCTCACTCAGGATGATATGTTCTCATTCTGTCCATTTGCCCACAAATTTCACAATGTTCTTGTTTTTAATAGCTGAGTAGTATTCCATTGTGTAAATGTACCACATTTTCTTTATCTGATCTTTGGTTGGTTGAAGAACATCTGAATTGTCTTTAGTTTGTGGCTATTTCAAATAAAGCTGCTTTGAACATAGCTGAACAAGTGTCCTTGTGCTATGGTGGACTTCTTTTGGGTATATGCCCAGGAGTGGTATAGCTGGGTCTTGAGGTAGAAGTATTCCTAATTTTCTGAGAAACTGCCAAATTGATTTCCAAAGTGGCTGTACCTGTTTGCACTCCCACCAGCAATGGAGGAGTGTTCCCCTTGTCAGCATATGCTGGCACTTGGGTTTTTAATTTTAGCCATTCTGCCAGGTGTAAGATGGAATCTCAGAGTCGTTTTGATTTGCATTTTCCTGATGACTAAGGATGATGAACTTTTTTTAAGTGCTTCTCAGACATTAGTGATTCCTCTGTTGAGAATTCTGTTTAGCTCTGTACCCTGTTTTTTATTGGGTTATTTTGATTGTTGATGTCTAGCTTCTTGAGTTCTTTATGTTTTGGATATTAGCTCTCTGTTGGAAAAGGGGTTGTTGAAAATCTTTTCCCATTCTATAGGCTGGGTCTTTTATTTGAGACGGGGTTTCTCCATATAACCCTGACTATCCAGGAATTTTCTCTGTAGACCTGGCTGGCTTTGAACTCACAGAGATCCTCCTGCTTCTGCCTCCCAAGTGCTGGGATTAAAGGTATGCACCACCATTATTCATCTTATATTCTTCTTATAATAGGGAGCAAAAGTAGTTTAATTTGAAGGTAGCAAGGCTTGTTGCTATAATAAAACTAAGGCCTACACATTTGTTTTCAACTTTCCAGTGTTTCCTTCTTTGTACGTAAATGTAAGACAAATGGTATTCCAGATACCAGGACTCTGTAACCCCTTAACATAATTCTTACTACCATTTGCTAACCTAAACCTATGGCTTCCTTTTAGCTTCATGCCAGAAGAAAAAAAGAGACTAGAGGATCTCATAAAATGTCTTTTCCATTTCATCTACATCCTGAAATGGATTCTATAGCAAGTCCTTGACCATTTGATGTAAGGGTATGTCAAGAACAGCAATTCACACACAAGATAATAAAATAATTTACTTACTTCTAATGGTGAGTAGATATGGAGGATATGAAGACTGTGTGTATGTACTCCAAAAGGGAAAATACACTCATCTTCTTGGAAGCTGTAAGACTAATAGAGGTGAATGGAAAAAGTCAGACAGATGAGACATATGGCACAGATGCCCTACATTTTGAGCTAAAGTGTACAAGTGTAGGATTTTCCACGGAAATCACATTCCTTCTAATCATTGTTCAGCTTCTGACAGCTAAAGCACATACTAGACTATCATCAAAGGCCTAGTAAATTAGTTCCCCATTTACTGTCATCCCATCTCTACAGGTTTCTACTAGTACTGAGAGGTGAGTAGGACAGGATCAAGACACATGGACAAAGACTAATAGGAGTCATTCATTTCATCACTCTTCCTATCCCTCAACCTCCTCAACTCAAACATAGCCATTTAAACGGCATATACATGCTATCAATATACAATAAAATGTGCTGTTGCCAAAATAAATTATGAGAAAACTGTCTAGTCCTATGGATATAGGAACAACAGGGGACAAACGTAGAGCTCAGTTCCCTTCATAGCTTTTTTTTTTTTTTTTTTTTTTGATTTTTTGAGACAGGGTTTCTCTGTATAGAACGTGGCTGTCCTGGAACTCACTTTGTAGAACTCAGAAATCTGCCTGCCTCTGCCTCCCGAGTGCTGGGATTAAAGGCATGCGCCACCACGCCCGGCCTCCCTTCCTAGCTTTAAGTCTACATACTCTTTGGATGTTTTTTATGATTTAAAATATTTAAACGTTTTACTTTGTTTTTTATTAGCTTCTAATCACTGAGTAAAGTAATAGGTTTCATAGTGACATTTTCATTCAAGTGCATCGTGTACTTTGACCCAATTTTACTCACCTTCAGTGTTGCTGATAACATAGCATTTATTTATATAAAGATTAGGCAGAGGGTATCTGAATCATGAGGATCCCAGATCAGAAGCTGAAGCATACTCATAGTATCTGGTTATACACTCTTGGGTCCAAATTCAACAGCTTCTGGAAAAATCAAAACTGCATAGAATTTGATTGACCCAGTCTCTGGTCATCTAATGATTTTGCCACCGTCTCTAGCACAGTGTCAATGAATTAAATAGAATAATAGCTGAAAAAAGGAGGAGGAAGCAGGCATAGTTGAGTACCTATTGCCCATATCACCTACCTTACCCACCCCAATCATTCATATTGTTAGGTCTCTTCACACTTACCAGTCCAGGCACCAGCAGCAACAGTAAATTATGGCATGACTCTAGTAAGAAACAGGATGTAGGCAGTGCTAGAAAAGAATCCTAATAGCACGCGAGTATCTTTGATCTCAGTGAAAGTCAATGAGGTTTCTGGACCTCTCAGTCTCTGAAGCCCATCCCCTCACATCTTCTCTTGAGATTGCTCCTCCTAACATAATAAGCACAGTTCACATACTTGCTTATTTCTGGTTTATGGAAGATTCTTCCCATGGCCTCTCTACTTCTAATCTCCTTTCTTCTTCCTTTGAGATTTTTTTCCATTGGTCTTTCTGGGAAAAAAAAAGCACAAAACATTAGTCTCAAGGTTTTTCATCTTGCTAAGCATAAAAGTACTCAGGCCCCAAAAGATGAACAATTAATATATAGTATTTGCTTGGTTAATACTATCTTCTCTGCTCAGAGTAACACTAAACAAACAGATAAAATCACATGTGTGATATCTATGTCTATTGATATGTTTGAGAAATATGTGTACAGGTGCACAAATATTCCTAGTATCTAATATTGCTTTAGTATTCTATAAGCTGATGAGAAATAGTCTATTATTATCTGTGAAAATGCACTTTGACCTACTGAATGAGAACACTGACACAGAGGTACAGGTCTCTGGAATGAGTCACAGTGAAAAGGGACTGATGACAGAGCAACTGAGGAATGGTGGGGTCAAAGACCCCCAAAGCCTTCACCTTAATAAAAGCAAAGCACTGAGGAGAAATTATTCCCAAATCTACATTTTCAGAACTTTTGAACTTATCAAAGGTTTTTAATAATCCAAGGAACTTTTTCCAAGAAAACTTCATTGAAGCACCCCTCACCTGCCACCAAAATTCTGTTTTCAAAACATCATCATCACTTCACACGACTTACATGATTCACTCTTACTTAATACATCTTAGGCTCTGTCTCATGAAAAAGTGTTTCTTTATATTTTAAAAAATAAAAAGAGTAGATTTATGCTTAGAGAAAGATAAAGTAGCTTAACAAAATAGAGTTGCCAGGGCCAGGGTAGATAGTAATATAGAACTCTCCAGTGACCATCCTCTTAGATACCAGCATCGAAACTACCCATGTACAAAATGGCTCTGTGAGAATTAAGGAAACCAGGTGAAGGACCAAAGCACCAGAGTACAGCACAGAATAAGAAAAGGCACATCAAAACAAGTAAAAAAGGCAGGTCTGCACTACCTATGTCATCTGTCCCTCAATAGCACTGCAGAGTTTAAGAGAGATGCATGCTATGTGAAAGATGAGAAGTGAGCAGTACATCTTCCCTCAAAGTCTGATGCTGGAATAATTCCACTAAAGCCTACTACCAGGCAATAGCCCATGGCCCCAGACTCGAAATAGCCTCTAGGTCTGCTCCTGCACCAGGATAGACACCACAAAACCAAAGTCTAGCTTTGTACATCTGAATTGATCTACTTAACTGCTGTGCTGGTTTCAGGAGATCAAACTCTAGATTACTTTCAATGCTAGACAAGTCCCAGTGATACCAGGCCACAGGTCCATAATATCTCCACACAAGTCTCAACAGCTCAGATATGTCCTAGGACACAAATCAGCCCAGACCCAAATTGGCCTTATAGCTCTAGGCTATAAGCCCACTCTAGTGATACATCAACACATCTAACCTCAGGAACATCCAGGAACACAAGGTGACTAGTAGTAAAGTAGATACCCTCTAGATTAGCCTCTGAGGACACATGGCACAGGCCAGTCCTCACACATTTAACTATTCACTCCATCTCTGTACAGTCAACCTTCAAACTGCAGCTTGGCCTCTATTGACCCAAGTTCCAGGCCATTCCTACAACCTCAGACTGTAGTCCAGGATGCACAGCAATTAACCCTAGCCTAGCTTCTGTGATCCCAGGCTTTGTACAATTGCCTACAGATGTAGGCTCCATAATTGTCTAGTCACAAGGCTGACTATAAACACCAGTGTTATACAGGGTTCAGGTCTATTCCATTGGTCCTTGTTCTAGGTCAGCTCCCACAGACTGAGAGTCTAGGACCATCCATAAAGGTACAGGTTCTAATCCAGACTCCATGGGCCCAAGACTCAGGCTTTTCCCCCCAGTTTTGAATTTCAGTTACCCTTCTAGAGGCTAGTTAACCCTGGAAGCTTCAGGTCCAAGGGTCACCCTAGTGCCAAGCTAGCCCTTGTGGACTCAGGCTTCATAAATAGTCCCTAGGCTCTATAGACCCAAGCCCTCTCCAAGTAGACAAAATGAAAATGTCTACCCTAGTGGAGTCACAACCAGGTCTAATTGCTGATCCAGGTATTAGTCAACACAAAGACTTCAGTGGTAAGCTTGCACAGGAATCGTACAAGACAACCTGCCTGGAATTTAGGCTTAGTATTTCCTCTATGTATCATGTATATGTATGTATATACATTGTGTGGTATGTGATATATATATATATATATATATATATATATATATATATATATATATATATATATATGTATGTATATATATATATATATGTGTGTGTGTGTGTGTGTGTGTGTGTGTGTTTACATATGTGTGTATATATGTATGTATATATATATATGAATTTAAGATTGTTTTATGTGTCATTTGTTTCCAAGATTTTAATATAGCTCTTTCCTTCATTCAGTCCCTCAATTTTCCCCTGTTAATATGGCTTTTGAATAGTACATTTGTTATAGTAGATGATACTTTATTAAGGTAGGTGGTTGTCTTAGTTATGCTTTCCATTGCTGTGAACAGACACCATGACCAAGGCAACTCTGATAAGGACAACATTTAATTGGGGCTGGCTTACAGGTTCAAAGGTTCAGTTCATTATCATCAAAGAGGGAGCATGGCAGCATCCAGGCAGGCATGGTGCAGGATGAGCTGAGAGTTCTATGTCTTTATCTAAAAGCCACTAGTGGAAGACTGGCTCCCACATAGCTATAAGGAGGGTCTCTTAAAGCCCATGCCCACAGTGCCACATTTCCTCCAACAGGGCCACACCTACTCACACGTACTTCAACAAGGCCACAACCCCCAATAGTGCCACTACCTGGGAAAAGCATATTCAAACAACCACAGTGGTTTACACTGAGGCTCATCTAGTCCTCTTTTTATAGAGTGTGACATATATATTGCATGATTGCATGTACCAACTATTATAGCATCATATAGAAGTTCATTGCCCTAAAACTTCCCTTACGTAATAGGCATTAATGTTCCCCATATTGCTCCCATCTTTTGCAATTATTCTTTTCTCTCTAGAATTTTGCCTTCACTTACTCATACATACACACACACACAAAACCACCACTACCACCACTACCAACAACACCACCAACAACAACAATACTAAAATAACTGGAATCAACAGCTTTTGTTACCTCTCAATATTAGTGATCTCAATTTTTCAGTAAAAAGACACAGACTAATGGAATGGATAGGAAAACAGGATCCATCCTTCTGCTGCATCCAAGAAACATGCCTTAACATCCAGATCAGATATCACCTCAAGGTATGTACAAATAACAAATGGACTGAGAAAGAGATTAGAACATGGGAACCTTCAAACTACCCATGCTGTTGCCAAGACAATAGCTTCTCTCTATGAACTGATATCAAGGTCCTATTGCTATGGACACCAACATATACCACTGAACATGGAAGTCAAGCTGGTGCCTACATAAAGCCTTCATCCCTACTTTCTGGTGTCTTTGGTACAGGATGATACTCTGCCAGCTACCAAAAAGTAAACATCAAGCCAGCCATGAACCCTTTGATCTGTCTCCCCCATTATTTGGTAATTTCCTTTAGATTGCCTTCATATATTTATATATTTTGGGAAGCTTCTACTTTCTTAGGTTTCCATACTACCATTCAAATGTTCCTTAATTTTAGCTATTTATTCCTGTGTTCTTTGATTTATAAACGTGTTCTGCCTGCAAGATACGCTAGGGCAATGATGAAATAAAGCTTGTGGAAGTAACCAACCAACATCTGAATTGACTTAAGGCCCACTCCATGAGATAGAACCCATACAAACACTGCTTGGGTTACCGTGAACTTGAGACTAGATAGTCCAGTGACCTAGGATAAAACCAAATACTGTTGGTCTAAAAAATCTAAACAAATAACCAACAACCCACCCACTACCACCACATAGTGACATATTGATTCCTAAGCATATTCTGCCTTACTTATAGATCTGGTTTTTTGTTCTGCTATCATCACAGCAGATGAAAACAAATATACAGACTTAAAGCCAGGCATTACAGAGAGAGTAAGAGAGAACTCAGAATACCCAGCCCTAAATGGCATATTTCCATTACATCTCTCCCTTCAGAGCTTAGCAAACCACATAGGAGTCAAAAAAAGGTATTAAAGAGCCAAAGGGGAGACAATGTGTGGTGTGGAGCAGAGACTGAAGGAAAGGCCACCCACAGACTGCCCCACCAGGAGATCCATCCCATATACAGACACCAAACCCAGACATTATTGTGGATGTCAACAAATGCATGCTGAAAGGAACCTGATATAGCTGTCTCCTGAGAGGCTCTGCCAGAGCCTGACATATACAGAGAAGGATGCTCACAGCCAACCACTGAACTGATCATGGGGTCCCCAGGGGAGGAGTTAGAGAAAGGACCAAAGGAGCTGAAGGGGTTTGCAATTCCATAGGAAGAACAATATCAACCAACCAGAGCTCCCAGAGTCTAAACCACCAACCAAGGAGTACACATGGAGGGACCCATGTAGCAAAGGATGGCCTTGTCAGGCATCAATGGGAGGAGAGCCCCTTGCTCCTGTGAAGGATCAATGCCTCGGTGTTGGGAATTGCCAGGGCAGGGAAGCAGGAGTGGGCAAGGGCAGGGAGGTGGGAGTTGGTGGATTGGTGGGGGGGGGGCACACCCTCATAGAAGCAGTTGGAGGGGGATTGGATAGGGGGGTTCTGGGGCAAAAGTCAGGAAAGGAGATAACATTTGAAATGTAGATAAAATATCCAATAAAAAAAAAGAGCCAAAGGGGATGGAGGACACCAAGAAAACAAAGCTCTTCTATGATGCTCATATGAATTCAGAGACTGAAAGAGCAAGTATAGGGCCTGCATGGGTCTGCACCATAATATACTATTATGGCTTCCACTTTAACGTTTTAATGGAGTTCCCAAGTGTACAATCAGAGTGGGTCTGTGACTCTTGTGCCCTCTTGGGCTTTCCCCTTTTGTTGGTTTGTCTTGTCCAACTTCGATGTGATACTTTTTATCTTTTATCCTTTACATATTTTATTGTGTTATGTTTGGTTTAGGTTTTGTTTTGTTTTATTGGAGACAGGTCTTTGTCCTTGCCTTGGCTGTCCTAGAACTAGCTCAACAAACCAGTCTTGCCTGAAACTCACAGAGGCCTGCCTGACTCTGCCTCCTGTCAATCTATTTAAGAAAGAAAAGGAAAGAAAGAAAGAAAGAAAGAAAGAAAGAAAGAAAGAAAGAAAGAAAGAAAGAAAGAAAGAAAGAAAAGAAATAATAAAAAATAAATACATCAAAACCCCAGAGTCAGAAGCAAGTTCAAATGCCCATTCTTCTTCCAACCATACTTTAGATGAGGATATGGCTATTGTGTGATTCTGGGAAGGAAGGTGGACTTTTCTCTCTCCTTTTCTTCCCCAAACCAAGTACTGTCTCCTTGCCTCTTACCTGGGCAAGCAGATCCTGCTTTCTCATGATCCTTTCTGTTTTTCTCTGGGGAAGGTTTTAAGAGAAATGTCTTTTACTTAAGATTTGAAGAAAAAGGTGCTAAATGGAAACATTTTTTAAAAAGAAAATCCATACCATTGACACCTAACATCATCCTGCCAGCTATTTTGACAGCTCGGAGCTTATTAAATAGGGACAACTAACCAGGAATTCTCCATTAAGTTTCACAGGTATCCAGAAGTCATAAGGGTAGAAAATAATGCTTTTTCTGAAAACCTCAAGAATCAGGGGTTTAAACTTTGGATGTGTTTCTGTAGACAAAGTCCATCTTCAGGTTTGTTATGTACTTCTGCCTATCCAAGGAATGCTGAAGAAAATGCTAAATAGGAACCCCAATTTGTTTCCCCCCTTTAACTTATATCACGATTCCCCAAACTGCCTTACATAACATAGCTTTCATCATCTCTTATAATTTGTACAGTTTTGAAATCACTATATTTTATATGCAAAGCACACATTACATTTATTCATTAAGAAAATAAATACATAAACATACAAATATATAAATAGGGGGATATACCATGTCTCACACACACACACAAAGTCAACTTTTTGTACTCATCAAAGGACTTCCTAGGTTTTCAGCTCTGGTTATTCAGAAGACAAGTAAAGCATTCAAAGGGAGCTCCATCTTTTCTCAGTGAAGACAGTAATACTAGAGCATTTTAAGGGAAACTATGCTGTCCTATGAGATGGGAGGAGAGACAGCGACTTGAAACTGGTTGTCATGAGAATACTGAAGAGAAGAACAGTAAAGCCTGAATTGATTTCTAAGTAGATATGTGAGCAAAATGATGCTAAGGAATAGTTAGTTCCCCATATATTCAGTCCAGTGAGCATCAACTGTTAAGAAAGGAATAACTGAGTTAATTTATTGGAAATGTATAAAACAGGTAGGAATGAACAATGACAAGCACATGCCCCTGCCCTAAAGCAGGTTCCAATCCACAGAGAATGTGATAAATCTAGTCAATAGCTAGGCAGGTACTGAGACACGTTGGGCTTCTTTAACTGGTGCCTTAGTAAGAGCTGTTAGTAGTGCTATCTGAGACAGAATTCAGAGGAGCCTCTGGCCCCATCCCTCAGGGATTAAAGTAGAGCTCTTTATAGATTATAGCCATAGAGAATAAAAGATATAAAATCTTTCTTTTCACTCTCTCCTAATCTCCAAAGCATTCAAGATCTTTAACAAAAAAAAAAAACCATCATTTATTTGCAATATTGTCCCAAAACTTAAATATAGTATAGAATTATAGAGAAGACATACTGGGCTGGGGATACAGCATAGTGGTAGGACACTTGCTTACTCTCAGCACAAAATAATAATAATAATAATAATAATAATAATCCAAAACAAAAAAAGGAAGAAGAAAAAAAAAAGAAGTCATCCTGTGAACATCGTTTAGTTCAAGAAAGAGCTCTATGCTTCCTCCCAAACAGCAAGGTTGACTCCCAGAGACCTAAGCCCAGAAGAGCCCAACTGGACACATAAATCAAGTCACCTCCAGGACTCCATATGTTCTGCTACCATGGACCAGTGTTTTCTTGTTTTTTTTTTTCCAAAGTCACAATAAAAATGACATAATAACATATCTCCAGAAAGCATCTTATCTTAGTTAGGCCCTAATGATCCATGCTAGGGTACCAGTGCCAGAAACACTTTTACAAGATGTGGAGCTCAAAAATGGGGGGAGAGATTTAAACAATGCTTAAGATAACCATTTCATGGTATTTTAAATTACTTTTTAAAAATATTAAGATGGGATCTTAGCGTTTTGTTTAGAGTACAGAGGGCTCTTATATTTTAAGCATAAGCACAACATATTGTTTAAAGAGAAGGAACAGAATCTGTAGGTTTGGTAGATCGCTGCCAGCCTTCACACTGTTTTCCTTAACCATTACTATAGCTTCTTGGGAAACTTGAGATAGCAACAAGTTCACGATTATCTACATGTACAGGACTGGGCAATCATACCCTCATACTCCTTGTACAAGATACTCCCATTTGTCTCAATCAGAAGGATGCTCATAGGAAGAAAATTATAAGGGACACAGGAAGGCTGAGGTACACTGTGATTCACTAGTTCATTGACAAGGCTCTGAATGATGGCATGATTGGGTGAATTGAGACCATAGGGCAATACCCGAGTACAGATTCCTTTACAGTAATTTGGGGTATAGAGACGAGGAGCAATGATCCAGTGATCCCAGCCTAGTTGGTGGAAGCTGACCTTGTAAGGATGGAGGGAACACTGGTTATTTACAGACCCATCATGTTCCTGGGAAGGACAAGAGACATCAGATTCAATGCTGCATGCTTGCCGGACACTCCGCATGAGAAAAGAAGATTCCCTATCAGTTAACTCCTCTTGGCCTCTTGCAAGAAGTTTAGCCTGAACTCTGTCATCAGTGTCATTGAAATAGAGTAGCAAGAAGGCAACATCCAAGGATGTCATGCCATGCCACCGGAACTCACGAGTGTCATTGTCTTTTTGCTGCTGACACATGAAGCGGAAGCGAAGAACACTCCGTCCCTTGCGATTCCAGAATTTATGCTGAATACAATGTGTAATATCCATCTCTGTCCAGGCTTTAGACATGGGAGAAGGCTTTGAGGAACCTGATTTAGAAGAAGGTAAGTGCTTGGTCCCGCATTTGGGAACCCAAGTTTCCACATGGCAGGAGAGATGGTAATTAACTAGATGAAGTTGATGGCGGTAAACCACAGTGGCTCTGATTAGTTCGTATGCTACCTGGTTCGATGCTAGAGGAAAGTCCAGGGTCTGTACATGCCAGGAACCTGCGCAAATGTGAAAGAACAGGGCGGACCATTAGTATCTTAACTGAACATCCCTTAGAAAACCTCTGAATGTAAACTGAGAGTTGCAATTGGCCCTAAAATTAGTTCATAATATATTTTATCGTTTATTGAGCACTTACTAGTGTACCCTCTAGTAATACAGAGATTCTTTAATATTCAACTGTCTTATGAGATAGTAATTATCATTATTTTGTAGATAATAGCATTGAGGCTTACAGAAATCATCAAAGGACATTTAGGGAAAGATGGGACTGAAGCTTAGCATGACCAAAGTCCTGGATTCTATCCCCTGTACTACAAAAGAATGCATGCAGCTAGCACCTGTTAAGATTTGAACCCAAATCTGTTGATATTAAACATAAATCCATCTTACTTTTAGACTACTAACACTGAAAACTCAAATATAGAATTATTTTGTTTATATACTCTATATATGGGAAACCAATTATATTACCAGTTGACTTTAAAAAGCAACCAACTAAGAGAACTATCAGAACAAATATTAAGAAAGGCTTCTCATGTCACATGACTATACAGCTGTAGATGTAGCGTTAGGCTGGAGGTGAGCGGGAATCTAGCATTGGGTGCTATGGCTGCCAGGGGGAACCTATCACTAAACAATTTTACCATCTTTACATCTCTGCCTTCTCCCAACTTCAAGAACTGCTTCTGAATCTTTTCCTTCTTTGGCCATTTACCCTTCAGCTCAATCTCTCCTGTTCCTTCAGGTTTGGCTCATTGCTTTTACTATCATGCCTCTGAATATCACTTCAATATGAACCTTGATTACATGAATATTTCTATTTATTAAGAAACCTGCCACAAACTGCATGTAACCTAGGTTGAAAAGCTTTAATCCAAATTGTAGTACTGGCACTCTGTAGGCAAACCATGATCAGAATATTTTCTATGGAAAAAGTATATTTCCAAAAGTAAATAAGTAAACAGATAAATACTTATCTAAGGCTCTGTCTACAGAGCTTTGAATGTCTCCTTTTTCTGGAACAGGTTAAGAGTAGACTAGAAAAATCACACAGCACAGGGAAAGCCTTCTCTTGTTTTGGAACATCTCAGTGTGTCCATGAATTATTCACCTAACTTTCCTTTTCCACTGAATTTGTAAGCCTGAAATTCTTCAAGAGGACAGACATTTTCAACAAAGAAGTTCTTTAATGTCTTGGTGTTCAAAAATATTTTTAGAAGTTCCCATTCCAACTAACATACCCTCAAGTTTGTAGAACTGACCTCCATTCTCAGGCTTGAGACCCAAGCTACTCCTTATAGTGGTTCCCTCAAGTAATCCCACATTCCCGGGTACAGTTTTCCAAGAGGCCCACCCATACACCTGCCCCACCCTATAAAGGAACCCCACCCAAACCTCTAGCAGGCCGTCTGCCAAAGAACTGCCCTTTCTTTTCAGACCCTGACATCACATGTTTCCTGAGGCAGGGTGGGGTTGCTGAGAACCTGAGCCAGGAAGGGTCTGTGGAGAACTCTTCAAGGGAAGAGATGACTCATACATCCAGTGGGACTGAACTTGACATCTACTTCTGGATCCGTCTGCAGACCCTAGGTGCCACTTGTCCCACAGTCAGCCTGGGATACTTGCAGTGCTACCCATCTTCTTTATAAACCTCACATCAGCAGTGTTTGATTTGTGCAGCTTTCTGCTGCAATTAGGAATGAACCCAGGTCCTTTCTCAAGGCCTGTGAGTCCCTGCCTCTCACTTCTGGCCATTTCCCACAAGGCTCCAGCCCCACTAATCTTGCCCTTTAAGTGGGATATGCTTGTTTCCCACCCTCCAGGCCTTTTCCTGTTCCTCTTGCCTCAGATTCTCTCTAGTTTCCTCAGCAAGAACACTTCTTCAAATCTGTTTTTTTTTTTCCTGATGCCCCTCCAGAAGGAGACAATTTTAGCATTCACTATTATGAGACATTTCATTTGCCACAATTTGCAATTATTTAGCGCTTTGCTTATTTATCTCCCACATACAAACACGTGTGTTGAAAGCAGGCACTGTGTTTGTCTTAGTCACATCTTTTATGCACAGCATTCAGTAGTTGAATGCAATTTGCCGAGTAAATCTCCACCACCAAGCCATGTTCTTTCTAAACAGTGCACCTCATTACCTATATGCACACTCTGCTTACTGCTTCCTCAAGTACAATCTCAAATATTGCCTTCGCATTGAGGCCTCCTAAAATTTCTGTCTCCTTCATTCTGGGTAGTGAGTTATTCTTCAAAGCACTCATATTTTAACAGCATTATGTGATTGTTTATCCATTATTCAATACTAGAAACTCCTAGAGGCTAGAGAAGCAGTTATTTGCCTCTATATACCAAACCCAAAGGCAGAAACTTGTGCTCAATTAAAATCTATTACTGAGGATTTATCATGGTGTGGTAATTAAGACTACAGACATTGGTGTTTCAGAGTCTGTTTGATATCTACATCTGTCAATTACTTCTGGGCAGCAATAAAGCTTCCATTTCTTCGCCTATAAATGATTATACTACCAACCTCCTCTCATAGTGGTATTAAAACCTATATTTGCAAAGTCATTTTTCAGTGTCTGATGCACATAAAGTTAATAGTAAAGGCATAGTTAGGAAAATACTGGTAATTTACTTGAAGGAAAGTGAATCCTGTTTGTTAGTAGCTTGCAGAGCAGTGAGCTCATCAAGTTGCCACGAACTCGTTGAAGCTGATGGCTATCTGCATTCTCTAGAGAGCCCTGTACTATAGGAGTCTGGGGAGAATATCTAATTCAAATACTCAAACAGAATAGAGCATGACGTAGATAACTAAATATACGTGGGGCTGTGGGACCGTGGGGCTGTGGGACCGTGGAACCAAAATCCCAAAGATGTGCCATGAACCAAATTGAAAAAGTGGTTGATACAAGGGTGGTGGCACAGTGCATTCAGAATGAAACAGTCTAGAGTTTAAATCTCTCATCTCAGGCAGCCAGTGTCTACGGAATATTTGCAAGTTACTTTGAATTTCACTGTGCCTTTTTCTTATCTTTAAAATTAAGCTGATGATTATTCCATGACAGTAAATGGTAGTGCCTGTCATTAAGATGAAATATAGTAATAGGAGGTGACAGGGTCATGCAACCTTCAGATGATTGCTTGTTTCTGTCCTGTCTGAGGCCACACAAGTTTTCTTAGCTCAGTAGCATGCAGTCTTTGCCTTCAAAGAGCAACCAACCCCATAAATAGGTCTCCACAAGAATGCAGCTGGGTATTTCTTAATTAGTTTAAGAGGTATAACAATTTGTAAAATACAGTACTTAGCTGCCCCGTGGCCGGAAAAAGATTGCTCAGTAGGACCTCAGGCAATTTTTTTTTCTCATGGTGTGCCTTGAACAAGAAATTGGCTTGGAACCAGCCTTAAAATCTTACGACCCCTTGAAAACCATGCTTGAACAACCAGTCTGCTCACTAATCGAAAACAACACACCAAAACTCCTTTCTGTCTACACATCTCCCCTCGATCTCTTCCCTGTAGGGTTGCATGGGGTGTAAAAACTCACCTCTGGGAGGCCTTACTGTGTTGGCCGAAGGCTTTACCAGCCTCACCATTTTCGCTCCAATCGTGCGGTTCTCCCTCGGATGGCCATGCGGGTCAGCCGAACGATGGTATAACTTGAGCATGTACCTTAGGGGATAGCCTTGGGGCCACTGCTTAATCTCCTTGTCAGGGGCTTCCTTGGCCAGATCCAAAATCGAGGGCAATGTAGGGTCGTCAGCAAGGAGGGCGGTGGAGGGCCACCCTGGCTTTGCCATTTGGACCTTCTGTTCCATAAAAAGCACCATTCCCCACAAAAGAATTCTAAGAATTGTGAGAAGGGCCATCTTGCAAAGCTTGGTGCTTTTCAACAGATTCCTAACCAAGTCCAAAGAACATCAGTCTGACCTCTTCCACATCTTGGTTTAACAAATACCAAAGACGGGGCAAGAAATAAAATAAAACGCCAACTGGCAGACCCTATCTTACTTCCTGTGGGAGAATCTTCTGGGCCAAAGCGAGTCTCCTGACTAGGCTTCTTGGCATTAAAACAGACAGAAAAAGCAAGTGGGACAAGGCAGCATGCCCTTCCCACTCCCCACTGGTGGGAAGTACACACTAGTTCTCAGACAGGCTAAAGTAACCGAGGAGAAGAGGCCCATTCCAGGAACCTGGCCTGCACCCAATCTAATAGGTTAAAAGGAAGCAGCTTTACCCGGAGCTGCCACAGATTTAAAGGCAATCCCTCAATCAGGCCTTAAAGGGACAGAGGTCTCCTATTCCCATCCAACTTGTAGGCCTCTTAGTGAATCATTTCACAGAAATGTGATGTGCTTCTGGCTTGTGGTGAAACGACGAGGGATGGTTATTAATAATATAAACTGAAATCTGCAAAGGGAGACTGGGAGTGGAGAGAAACAACATTTGGAATATAAATAAATAGAATGATTATTGATGATGATGATGATGATGATGATGATAAAACCCATAAAAAATGAGGGAATGTAAACTCCTGTTTCCAGCCTCTTTCACACACTATGTGGGGATAAGGTCAGGTACTCCAAAAGGTTTACTGAAACACTAGAATGTGAAAATCATGGTGTGGGTGTGGCTACTTGAGCTTCAAGAAGAGTCCCTGCCAGTAGTTCTCAATACTGGCTACACATTGAAATCAGCTGAGCAGCTTCAACCCTTCTGCTTCCCTGAATATCATTCCTGGGGATTCTGCTGTAATGGGTTTGAGATGTTACCAGGCCAGGGGAATTTTTTTTTTCTTTTGGTAAGTTCACAGGTGCCTGTAATATGTACTTCAATTTGAGAACTCCAACTTCGAATTTTCTGGTTTAAGGTGGG
Organism: Mus minutoides; assembly: GCA_902729485.2. Taxonomy (NCBI): domain Eukaryota; kingdom Metazoa; phylum Chordata; class Mammalia; order Rodentia; family Muridae; genus Mus; species Mus minutoides. The sequence continues at coordinate 2,326,473 of LR749516.1, read as the reverse complement.
AAAGGCTGAGTAGGTTTCCCCTGAAAAACCCAAGGCGATGGGAGATGAATTTGTGGGAGCATGTCTGAGCTCGAAGCCTAATGGGAGGCAACAGGGCTAGGCCAGTTGGTTTAAGTTGCCCTGGGCAACAGTTGTGTTGAAAGAGGTGGTAGGTTATAGACATACTGGTGCCCCCACTCTGTTGGAGGTTTGGTGAGAACATGAGGGCAAGTCCTGAGTGTGGTGAGTCAGGCCTGACTTGGGGGAAGACACCTCATACTGTGAGGTCTAGGAACAGGCAACATTATCATGTAAGAAGCATTGGATTTGGATGTCATTTTTTTTGGGGGGGGGGGGGTTTGCTTGTTTGTTTCTCTTTGACTTTTACGAACCAGAGGTCAAAGGTTTCTTCTTTTTTTGAGACCTACCATGCCATGAATTCATAGAGTGCAGGTTCCAGCAGCAGTTGGTCCTCCTCAAATGTGCTTTTGTCTTGGTAGAGCAGACTAGAACTTCAGGTGAACACACAGGTTACTTGCTCTTTTGGCTTTCTGGTTGAAAATTGTTCTTTGGGGTTTGGATAGCATACAAAATCATGGGTTTCATTGTGCTATCTTCTACATTTATGTCACTATCCTTTGCTCATATGTAAACCCCCATGAATCTCCTCCAAGTAGTCTGCCCTAGGCTCTCGAATCACGAGGAAAATGTGCTATTTGTCTTTCCGTTTTCCCTCATTACCATGTCTTGTTTCCCCACCTCTTCATCTCTTTCTATGCTCTGAGTATGAGAAAAAAAATAATAAAGATGATGTTGAAGTCTGGCTTATTTCTCTTAATACGATGGTCTCCAGTTCATATATTTTCCTCCAAAGGCCATACTTTTGCTCCTTTTAAAAAAAGATTTATTTTAAATTATGTGTATGTACAGAGTACAGGGACTCACAGAAGCCAGAAGAGAAAATTACAGAAGGTTGTGGACCTTACAACACATGTGCTGAGAACTGATTAGATTCCTCTGGAAGAGCAGTGCATGTTCTTAAGCACTAAGCTATCTTTCCAGCCCCACCATTGATCTTTTTTTACGTCCAGATAAAATGTGTGTGTGTGTGTTTTCACAGGTATATCACATTTTCTTTATCCATTCAACTGTTGATGGACATCTGTGACTTCTCTTTCCTGGCCATTTATTTTTCTTCATAAATTTCGAGAACCTACCTTGGCTTTTATGGTACTTGATATGTCCAGCATGCAACTTAATTTTTTCTTGACAAAAATATTGTCCTTACCATGCTCGTTTATAAGAATGCCTATATCATAATGGAACCATGCTGTAGACTTTTCTCCTTTTGCCATAGTACTCCTTGTGAGGCACCTGGGCCATTCAGTCTCTATCAATCATCTTTCTTTTATATTTCCAAAGGCAAATTCCAGGTCCATCACTTGTTAGCTTGATACTGGGGCAATTTTCTCTTTGCTTCCAATCTCCTCAGGGAAAACAGCCTCTCAATCTTCTAAGAGGCAAAATGAAATTTTGTGGAGATTAATGGAATTAATTCGTATAGAACACTTATAAGAGTGTCTAGAACAAAGTAAGTGCTGAATGTAGGTCAGTTCAGTTTTCATTATCTGTGATCCATGCTGCATGCCTCCTAAATCTGGAGCTTACCCATATGGGTTTATTCCAGCTTGGTTGGTTGTAGAGAGGCAGCCAATAAGCCCCCTCAGCCTTCAGTATCCTCCGACCCATCCCTCTCATTTTCTTTCTGTGGTATGAGAATTGAACTTGGCCTTGCCAAATGCTAGGCAGGCACTGTACCACTAACTTACAACCAAGGGCACCACTTAATTTTGAGACAAGGTCTTACCAAGTTGCCCATGCTTACCTTGAACTCCTCTGTGACCCAGGCAGGCCTTGAACTTATGGTCCTACTGCATAGCTATGGTTACAGATCAGTGCCAAGAGTCCCGACCTCTTCCCTGTCTCAACCACTTCTCAGTCTTCCTAATGTTGTCTTCACTATTTGGTCCTTGCCTTTAATTAAAATGCATATCTTATATTGGATTCTACATAATAATATGAACAAATAGGCTAACTAGCAAGGGGTCCATGTAAGGATTTGATCATGATTTTCTTTGGTGTATCAGTCTTATATAGGAATCATATCAGCCAAGAACATCTCCATGAAATCTTTTTTCCCCCCTGAGAGTCTGACATGGAAGTAAAAAAAAAAAAGTATAACAAGAGAACATAACACAGTGGAAAGAGTATCATTGAGGCTTAAACTCATGGTCCTTCCTCCATGAGTCTGTTACTTAGCCTTTTTGCATGTTTTATTAATTGTACATCAGTATTGTTATTAACCCTTTACTTTTAGGATTTAAATGAGATATTTATTTATTTATCTATTAGGTAATTTCTTTATTTACATTTCAAATGTTATTAACTTTCCTAGTTACCCCTCCGAAAATCCCCTATCCTCTACCCCCTCCCCCTGCTCCCCAACCCACCCACTCCTGCTTCCTGGCCCCGGCATTCCCCTATCCTGGGGCATAGAACCATCACAGGACCAAGGGCCTAAATGAGATATTTACATAAATGAGAAGTTATATAAAGTATATGGCAACTAGATAATCTTCCATAAGGTCAGTCTATCATTAATGGCCTTAAAGTATATAAAAATGTACCTGACTGAAGAAAATACATTCTCAGAGCAATTCAAACATTTAAAAAGGGCTGAGTATGGTGTTCCACACACTTGTAAACCCAGGTAGATTACATGTTCCAGGCCAATCTTGGCTACAGAACTGAGACTCTATCTCAAGGAAAAAAGGTTCATCTTGTTTGTTTGTTTGTTTTTTTTAAAAAGACCCTCAAACAAACCTTTTCTAATCATTTGAATAAAAAAGAGGAATTTAACATAAGTGTTTCCTAGGAAAGCACCCTGGTTGGCCCAATGCATGCTACTACCCCAACCCCCCCAGAAGAGGGCACTAACTATCTTTCTAGCCCTATGGTTCTATGCTGTTAGGGTAGGTGCTGCATGTGAACAGAAAAGAATCTACTAAAGCAGTGGTTCTCAACCTGTGGGTTGCTTGACCCCAAGGATCACCTAAAACCACTGGAAAATACATTCCCATTATGAATCATGACAGTAGAAAATTTTCAGTTATGAAGTAGCAATAAAAATAATTTTTATGGTTGGGGGACAGTATTAAGGGGTTCCAACATAAAAATCTTCACTAAACCCACATCCGATAGAGGACTAATATCCAAAATATATAAAGAACTCAAGCTGGTCCAACCACTCTGGAAATCAGTCTGGAGGTTCCTCAGAAAATTGGACATAGTATTACCAGAAGATCCACCAATACTTCTCCTGGGCATATACCCAGAAGATGTTCCAACTGGTAATAAGAACACATGCTCCACTATGTTCATAGCAGCCTTTTTTATAATAGCCAGAAGCTGGAAAGAACCCAGATGTCCCTCAACAGAGGAATGGATACAGAAAATGTGGTACATTTACACAATGGAGTACTACTCAGCTATTTTTTTTTCTTTGAGACAGGGTTTCTCTATATAGCCCTGGCTGTCCTGGAACTCACTTTGTAGACAAGGCTGGCCTCGAACTCAGAAATCCGCCTGCCTCTGCCTCCCGAGTGCTGGGATTAAAGGTGTGTGCCACCACGCCCGGCTACTACTCAGCTATTAAAAACAATGAATTTATGAAATTCTTGGGCAAATGGATGTATCTGGAGAATATCATCCTAAGTGAGGTAACATAATCACAAAAGAACTCACATGATATGCACTCACTGATAAGTGGATATTAGCCCAGAAACTTAGAATACCCAAGATACAATTTGCAAAACACAAGAAAATCAAGAAGAAGGAAGACCAAAGTGTGGATGCTTCATTTCTCCTTAGAATAGAGAACAAAACACCCATGAAAGGAGTTACAGAGACAAAGTTTGGAGCTAAGATGAAAGAATGGACCATCCAGAGACTACCCCACCTGGGGATCCATCCCATAATCAGCCACCAAACCCAGACACTATTGCATATGCCAGCAAGATTTTGCTGAAAGGACCCTGATATAGTTGTCTCTTTTGAGGCTATACCAGTGCCTGGCAAATACAGAAGTAATTGTTCACAGTCATCTATATGATGGAACACAGGGCTCCCAATGGAGAAGCTAGAGAAATTACCCAAGTAGCTGAAGGGGTCTACAATCCTATAGGTAGAACAACAATATGAACTAACCAGTACCTCCAGAACTCGTGTCTCTAGCTGCATATGTAGCAGAAGATGGCTTAGTGGGCCATCATTGGGAAGAGAGGCCCCTTCGTCTTGTAAAGTTTATATGCCCCAGTAAAGGGGAACGCCAGGGCCAAGAAGTGGGAGTGGGCGAGTAGGGGAGCAGGCCAGGGGTGTACAGGGAACTTTCGGGATAGCATTTGAAATGTAAATAAAGAAAATAATAAAAAAAATCTCAAGAAGTTAATCACACACACACACACAAAAAAAACAACAACCCAATCAAAACAATGGGGTATAAGAATAAACCAAGAATTCACAACTGCGAAATCTCAAATGGCTGAGAAGCATTTAAAGAAATGTTCAAAGTCCTTAGTGATAAGAGAAATGCAAATCAAAACGACCCTGAAATTCCACCTTACACCAATCAGAATGGCTAAGATCAAAATCTCAGCTGACAACACATGTTGAAGAGGATGTGGAGAAAGAGGCACGATCCTCCTTTGCTGGTGGGATTGCAAACTGGTACAACCATTCTGGAAATCAATTTGGAGGTTCCTCAGAAAATTGGACATAGTACTACCGGAAGATACAGCAATATCACTCTTGGGAATATACCCAAAAGATGCCTCACCATGCCACAGGGCCACATATTCCACTATGTTCATAGCAGCCTTATTTGTGATAGTCAGAAGCTGGAAACAATCTAGACGTCCCACAACAAAAGAATGGATACAGAAAATGTGGTTCATTTACAGTGGAATACTACTCAGCTATTGAGGACATCCTGAGTTTTGCAGGCAAATGGGTAGAACTAGAAAATATCATCCTGAGTGAGGTAACTCAGACTCAAAAGGACATGCTTGGTATGTACTCACTAATAAGTGAATATTAGCCAAAAAAAAAAAAAAATGTACAGATACAGTCCACAGAACTCAAAAAGGTTAACAAGCTGAAATGCCCAAGTGAAGATGCCTCAGTCCCACTTGGGAGGGAGAAGAAAGCAATCACAAGGGGGAAGGGAGGGAGGGATATGGGAGGGAAAGTGAACAGGGGGGGGGGGGGGGGAGGACACCTGAGGGCCAACAGAAAGAACGGAAACAGGCAAGGGGGGGGGGTGTCGGAGGTTGTGTGGACACTCCAGAATGCACCAGAGACCTGGGAGGTGAGAGGCTCTCAGAACTCAAAGGGAGGGGCCTTAGAAGAAATGCCCTACAGAAGGGAGAGGGAACTTAGAGAGCCCACCTCCAGCAAGAAGACAGGGCATCAAATGAGGAAGGGGGGCCATCCCACAGTCACAGTTCTGACCCATAATTCTTCCTGTCTGAAAGAATTACAGGGATCGAAATGGAGAGGAGCCTGAGGAAAAGAAGGTCCAGCGACAGGTCCAAAGTGGGATCCAAATCAAGGGGAGGTCCCAAGACCTGACACTATTACTGAGGCTATGGAGTGCTCACAAAAGGGGGGCTATCATGACTGCCCTCTGAAAGACCCGGCAAGCAGCTGAAAGAGTCAGATGCAGCTATTTGCTCCCAAATGGACAGAAGCAGCTGACCCCTGTTGTTGAATTAGGAAAGGCAGAAAGAAGCTGAGGAGAAGGGATCCTGTAGGAGGACCAGCAGTCTCAATTAATCTGGACCCCCGAGATCTCTCAAACACTGGACCACCAAACAGATAACATACACCAGCTGATATGAGGCCCCCCCAACACACATACAGCAGAGGACTTCTGGGTCTGTGTTCATTCAGAGATGATGCACCTAACCCTAAAGAGACTGGAGGCCCCAGGGAG